>OX578136.1:96201719-96496719 GCA_951213105.1 Amaurobius ferox
TTTCATCCATCTGTAATAACTGTTTATACTTTGAAAACGGCTCAAACGATGTATATCCTTTTTTTCTGATAATAGGTAGCACATTTATGGTTACAATATCACAGCTTTTATAAGGCGTAAAATTTATTTCAGTACTATCTTGAGTAATATTGATTATTGCACTTACATTAAAGAAAAAATATTAAATATTTCATATCCAGATTTACTGTACATGTAATGTTTGTAAACTTCAAACGATGCAGTTTGCCAAAAGATGCAGTTTGACACTAAAAATCTGCCAAGCTGCCTGCCAATGGCAATCTTTCAAGGATTAATGGAACTCGATATAAAGAAAAAGGAATTTCCTGCTGCCCGTTCTCGTGGTTGAAGCTGAATTTGAAATATATTTCACACTATAGAAGTCATTCAGTAGTTGAGCAGTGTATTTCAATTTAACTTTTATTCCAGAGAAGGAGGAAGGAAGGAAAGTAAATCTACATCTTTTGACAAAAAATTCGCTTTCAAATTTAATCGGAATTGAATTTAAATTCTAAAATATATCTACTGACATAAATGTTTGTTAAAAATATTAAGGAATTAAAATTATTTTATCGTTTTATATCGCTTTATGATTTGGAAGGATATACTTAAAGATGGGTAATTAGGAGAAAAATGAAATGTTACAGGATTAGTAAATGAAATATACGACTCTTTGTAATTATATGTATCTTACAAGATACAAATAATTATAAATGTTTTCGCAAAACTATAATTTATAATAAAGCTGTATTGAATATCCATAGAATGTTTTATATCACTCACTATAAATTTACCGATGGCAAAATATGTTTAAGAGTTTTGTGTTTGCTTATGCATCTACTTGTCATAAAATCATAAATAAAGCATGACAATGTGTTTTTCAAAACATATCTTGGATTGCAAAAGCCTGCATTAACATATTTATACAGCATATTAAAATAAAACAATTCTTAGTTGACGAGTGGCACAAGGAATGACACCATAGTCAAGGATGGTGAGCAGTTGACCCAGTTAGTACGTTTTTGATTGTATGCTGTACACTGCAGACATGGCATTTTTTGTTATTAGATATGACGGAACTACATATCAAATGATAGATGAATGTCGATTCTAGATACCCCAGCGATACTATTTTATCATCAGATATGCCAAAACAACATATGACATGTCTGATGAATGATATCCCTTGATACGTCAGAGAAAATATTTTACCATTCAATATACCAGAATTACGTATTACATGTCTAATGAATGACACCTCTTGATATGTGAAAGAAAACCTGCAAAGCCACTTATGTTGGTCAATGAAAATTTTGCGGGGATTAATAGGAAAGAAGAAAAGGGCATTATCTTTTTTAACACTTTAGAACAAAGTTGAAAAATATTTATGACTTTGTTCATTCTGTCTGTCTGTTCGTTAGCACAACTGCCGCAAAACTGACTTAATCAAAATAAAATTTTAGAATGTTGTTCAGACGGTCTGTAGGACCTATGGAAATATAAATGAACAATATCACCCAATTAGTTTTGGATTGAACCCTGGTTAAAAAAAATAAAATACATTGAGCCCTATGGGACCTAATTTTTCAAAAAATTTTTAATCGGATTTAAATTCACAAATTGCTTCGAAAATTTTAGGTAATATTTAAATTGTTCAATAAAATATATAAAAAACATTCAGCGAAATATATTCAGTAGTTTTGTAAATACAAATTAAAATAATAATTTCACCTCTTATGTGAAGCGATCACGTGACCATGATATGAAAAGATCACGTGATCATCTTTAAAATGATATATGGCTTCCATCTTTTTTGATTTATATATATTTGAGTTTAAATGCTCATCCAAATTTGATTATTTCTACAACGACGCCTATTTTTCACTTATGTAAAATATAAACAGCAAAATATGTAGAATGAGTTGTATTAGAATTGCTGTATTTCTTTAACACAAAATTATATAATTCATGGAGTCTGCATAGCTGATATGAATGAAATATTCATTGATTTTACAAAGATAAGGATGATTTTTTTCGATGATGTTTTAAGCATAGAATTTAATTACTTGTAGCTCCATGGTCATAATTTTTAAATAAAATAAATTATTATAGTATTGTGATGAATGAATTGAATGGGAAATTGCTTATGAATGAAATGCTGCTTTTATAGAGAGAGCCAGGCGTGTTATTTTTTCTATGACGTCATTTGAATGAATTTCAATTGTTTTCGATGAAATTTTCAAATATAATAAATTATCGTAGTATTATGATAATTCTAAAATTATTACCGAGGAATATATCGCATTTTAGTGATGTTTAAACCACGCAATTTATATTTCAATTCCGTCATTTGAATGAAGTTCATTTTTTTCGATGAAGGTATAAGTTTTCAAATATAATAAATTAATGTAGTATTGTGATAAATTTTAAATTATTATCGAGGAATGTATTATATTTTAGACATGTTTAAATGAAATTGCATTGAATGTATTATATTTTAGACATGTTTAAATGAAATTGCATTGAATTTGGAAAGTGTTTCATAATCAATGCTTTAAGCATGATTGATCTTTCTTGTTTGCTTTATTATGACTAAGCTGAATTTCACAAACGTTTATTCTAAAGAAATTTCTTTAACATCAGCCACTTTCTTTTTCTCCTAAACATCAGTATGGGTAGAATGGAAGGCGAAGTTAATATGTACTTTCGGTTCAAAATGTTCATTCCTAATTTTAATTGTGTACATACATAAATTAAAGTAGTTCATAGACAGAAAGTACTTAAATTAAGAAACTCAAATATACTTAACAATTTATGATATCACGGCACATGTTGTTTGTGTACTCGAGGCAGTGAAGGGGGCCGACTCCGCGAACAATAAGATATTGTATAATAGGAGTCTGGACCAGACGCCTCACAGATACCTGCGATCCAATGGGCAGCTGGGGAGAAGTTGACAAAAAAACTTGTGCAAGATATGGAATGATGAGAAGAGGAGTATATTAGTTTGTCAGAAGTTGGTACGTTAACATGTAGTAGAGACAGATTTGAGAAATTTGTGAGTTAAGAAGTAGTAAAAAGACGGAGTGCAGATGTGGAAGAATGAAGTATGGAAATAAAATGTACGAGTGCAGAAAATGTTAAAATATACTGGAGGTTCAAAAAAGGATGCAGATGCCTCTGAATCAACGTCTTCTGATGACCGTGACAATAGTCAAAGTAAATCTGTTGATTATCATATATGAGGAAAAGTAGTTAAAGTCTGACTCTAAATCACACAAACATAACCTTTTTTCACACTGAATAAGTTCCAGTAGAATACTTTGTAAATTAATATATTAATCGATAATGAGCAAATATCATTTTTTATAATACATTTGATAATAAGAATATTCATAATACAAATTATAATTTAAAAAAAATTAAATTGGAGCAAAATAGTACTCTTCATTTTTCAAAATTAAATATGTCAATGTATGTATATTAATCAAATTTTCTTTCAATTTAATAACATACAACACAGATTGGTGGGTAATTGCGGCTACAATCAACGTGCATCATTGCAATACGATCATTTAATAAATGTAACTTATTATAATTAGTTTAAAATATAGCATGTCGGGGTGTGTAAACACCCAATTTTCAGGAATATATGCGACATATTAAAAAAAAAATATTTAACTTGTGCATCAATATATATAATTTAGAATATTTCTTAAAGCATTTCTCGTGTAGAAACAAGAGTACTTGTAATATCCACATTGGTGTTTTATTTCCGATATGATTTTCCATCAGAATTTTGATTCGGGATACTCGTATACCTGAACTAGATAGTAAATTCTTTTGTCTCTCAATGCGTTATCTGAAGTCTGACATGCCTCACGAACCCCGCCAATGACAATACTACGATGATGAATGGATGAGGCTCAAAAGGAATTTTCTGGTCCCCTTCCTCTGTTGTGCTCCTAACTGAATTTTAAATATCTTTACTCTTCACACTGAAGTTTTAGTGACTTATTCCTATCCCATTTTTCTTCTTCAAGAATGGAAACTGGATGGAAATTTTTCGAGACATTTCTATGAAAGTCCAACTGATGATATATATATATATAAAATCTCCCAAAAAGGACAAGTACCTATATACCCATAAAGATGTTAAAAGAGTATTTATGAAGTAACGGCCGGGGGGAGTAGCGAAGCCCAACTCTCCGGTTAAAGCTTTTACTGCCATGGCGAAACGCTCCCGGTAGCCGAAACCTTCAAACCACATCCAACAAGACACTCACCATTACCTCAATAAACATAAAAACACTTAAAAAAAAATAAAAAAAATTAAATAAACAAAATAAAAAAAAATAAATAAATAAAAAATAAAAAAAAATAACGTTGTTGATTCGTGTAATTTATTTTCATCTATACGTTCATATGGTGATGGTAAAGGTTTTAATAATTTAGATACATTTTATAAAACCCATTATAAGAATTTTAGTAGTTTTAAATATAGAATGTGCAGTTCAGCTAAATATAAGCTGTGCCCTAAAGCTAATAAGCTACAGATTTCCGATAATAGGAATTTTAAATTATTTTGTAAATCTTATCAATGTGTGTACTGTATTGAATGTGGCATATGTGGAAAGAAGTATATAGGACTGACAAAGAATTGTCTTAGTATAAGAATTAATTTACACCGTAGTATGATATATAAATGCATTAAGAATCGCGAAAGTGATATATCGTTGGAAATTAAGCAATTTGCAGTACATGGAGTAGAAGCTATGAAAGTTACTATTCTGGATATAGTAGTTGATACAAAATTACGGTTATGGTGGGAAAATAGGCATATCGCACAGCATAGGTCGGTTTTTCCATACGGGCTTAATACTATTATGTACGGTACTACTTATAATAGGGAATATTATACAAACAAGGAGTCTAAAAGTGTGGCAGTGAATGACTTAATGGTGAAGAGTAGAAGAAAACAACGGGGAGGTCGTAAAGGTAAAACCAGTTTTGCCAACACAGTTGAGAGAATTGACAAAATATTGAGAGATATTTATGGAGGCAGTGGTAATTATGAGTCATGGATTAAAAATGGTGTATATGGGGTTAAGTTGAAATTTTTGAATGAGATTTGGTGTCACTATAAGAAGCAATGTGTTGAAGAATGTGATAGATGTAGTACGGAAATTTTGACTGTGCGTTTGGATTACATTAAGATAAGAGCTAAGAAATATGATATTAAGCTGGAAAAGATATGCATAACAAAACCTATCAACGAATATTTAATTTTAAAATATATTAACAAATCTTATGACTTCATTCCTTTTACTCGGATTTTGAAATATTTTGGATATTCTTTGCCGGTTATAAACTTGGAATTAAAGGTGGCGGTATACCTTTAGGACGGAAATTTTTTAACTATAACTTTTTAAGTAGTAATTTACACTTGTTTGATGATGGGAATTGTGACTGTATGCTATCAATTTTTCGAAATGAACATCATGGACATATTGTTACTGGAGATTTGGGTATCGTGAAATCAAATATAATGACTTTTTTTGAGTTGGGTACAAAATATCGTTTTCAGTCAGGAGTTTCAATTAAAAACCGATTGTCCATTTAGTATTATATTAATTAATATTCTTTACAGAACTCGCGCGAAAGGTAAATTAATTGGAGGGTAAATAGTAACACATTATGCAATGCACAATTTGATAATGAGTTCACTATGTACGATTTTACGACCATGTTAAGAGATATATATTATGTTGATGATAATTAAGCTAAAAGTTTAACTTTAAGTATATTTTTGTTTTCGCGCAACACGAAGTTATAGTAGGATAAACAGATAAATGTTAGTTTCTCATTACATTGCACATATTACATATACATAGAAAATGTGCTCGATGTTGCCCTGGCTTTAATAGGGCTTTATTGATTTTTAAAGACACTTGATACCTTCAAGTCGCTTCCGTAGTGTAGTACAAATATTGTTATGACTTATCCTCTGAACTCGTGAGTGTACTTTCAGGATACAAAAATGAACCCGAATTTCTGGATAATAAACGTTTTTATTTAGAAGCACCAATAATCATTAATATGAATAATATATATACAGCTAATGACACTATGCCTATCTTACAATGTAATTAAGTATCTATTAAGTACAATAAATCAGGAATTAAATCTACACTAATTCCAGAAACAGCTGATTTTGTTATCGAAATACTGACGTATTTCCAATGTGCGTATTGCGTCAACACTCTCTAAATTAGCAATGACTTTCTTATGTACTTTCCATAAAAAATCTAGAGAAATGGCGTATATTCGAGACCTATGGATAAATCTAGAAAGCCTATATACTAGATTCGTAAATTTACCATAAGATTATTTTATTTTAAATTCGATTTATATTTATTTTATGTTTTAGTATAATTTTGAGCGATTTTCACTCTAATCACTCTATCAGAACCCGCCTCTCCTCCAGACCGAAAATTTTATTAATCCACAGTTTGAATCTTGAAATAATCGGAAAGATCAGGCATTGTACTTTTAAACGATGTTTAAACTGAATCCTCAAGACAATTACTTCATATTATAATTTATAAATACATCGAAATGTTCATTTTTTAGGTTAGCTGATACTTTTCCCCCAGCATTTGAAAAAAAAAATGACATTCTGTAGTTTAACAAAATGTTGTATACGTGCCTTTCAATTCTATCAAAAACTTTTTTTGAATTTCAGCTTTATATTATTTTGGGATTTTTTAAGCAAACGATTTTAAGCAAACGATCTTTAATAAAACGGTATGGTAACATGTCAAAAAAATCAATACTTTAAAAATAAAGACAACCAAAAAATTGCCCATAATTAAACACCATTTTATAAAAATCTCCTTTTATGACTTACTAGGACAACGTAAAATGAGATTTTAATAAAATACTTTTAATCATGGTGAATTTTTTGGTTGTCGTTATTATTTTCCTTATATACATAATGTATAAGGAAAGTATTGTGACGGGATCGAAAATTCGAATTCGAGTTTTCGACGGGAGAGCACGTTTCAAGCATCCCTGATCACGAATCAAACATTTTTGAAGTGATGTCTGAATGCATGTGTGTGTGAAAGTATGTGTGTGTGTGTCAGTGAGTCTGTGGAGATGATAACTGACGAACGAATGGATCGATTCGAACGAAATTTGGTACAAAAATCACAGTCCGTAAACACTGGAAGTCTATTGTTTTTATACGCAATTGATTGTTCAGAACTCCACTTTTCATATGTAATACCATGCGATAAATTGGGTGACATCATTCTCGTGGATATAGCTCGTTCCATTCATGAAAAAATATACTTTGTGTAATACTTTTCTATTTGAAACCAACAGTCTTTTATCTGCTATAAGAATAACTTATTTCTTCGTCCACAATGTTTGGCGAGATTTTGGCGACGAATTTGGTGGAATGTCGCCAACTTGGTGACCTTTTTAAATGTTGCTAAATTAACGAAAACTCGCCAAATGGATAAAAATGACTCTAAATCAATGACGACTCATTGATGATGACGACATGGAAAATGACGATTCATTGACGAAAATTCAATATCTTGGAAAGAATATAAATAACTACTATAAAAATAATCTTTTTTTTTTACTGTAAAAGTAGTGAATTCATTGTATTATATAAGGAAAGTCATGTGCTGGCCACATCAGATTTTTTTAAAGTATCGATTAAATGGTCATTCTGATTCCCCTCTTGAAGGGCTTCTCCGTTAGCCGCTGAAAATTTCTGTGCATGCCTGCCTTGAAATTTACTATGAGTTTTAAGCCATTCCATCTTTTCCGTTACGTTTCTTTTATTTATTAATTTATTAAATTTATTACAAGAATTTTGCCATTAAAGTGATGCTCAAAACTTCGTTTCTTGTAAATTTGATTATTGAATTATAGCACTAGGGCATTAAAAATATCTAATACGGATATACAGGGTGTCCCAAAGAGATTAAAACGTACTTTAATTCTTTAAAGTTGCAGATAAGTTGGCAGATAAGTGGAGGTTGGAGATAAGTGGGCAGTGTAAATTGCCCACTTATCGTTGGAGATAAGTGGGCAGTGTAAATTGCAAAAATGTTGAAAGTAAGGTAGGAAATAAAACTACGTCAATGAAATAGTGTTCCCATTAATTTTCAAAATGTTACACTTTTTAAATTTTTATACGACCCTCTTTGACAAATTTGGTCAATCAGAAAATTTTTACTTTTTATACAACAAGATCATTAAAAAAACCCCACATATCTGTATCTTAAAAATTGAGCGAGTTATATTTAATTGAAAATTGAACATTGTGAATGGAGATCATATATCAAATTAGAAATGTAAATTAGTGACATATCACAAAAAAGATAAAACTGGATGATAATACTTAGGAGACATTATGATTTCTGTCTTTATATGATCTCTGTCTGTTTAATGCTTTATTTAGATGCATTTGTGATAAAAAATGTTGACACATATTAACGTATTTATAATCTAACCGATTTCCATCGTCAATTTGTTTATGATCCCTGTTTTCAAAGATGAAACAGCCTTTTACATGGTACGGAAAAGTGGCATATGTCAGATTTCTTACTTTGTCATAATTCAATTGATTTTAATGATACAGATATGCGGTTGTTTTAATGATCTCGTTGCATAAAAAATAAAAGCATTCTGTTTGACTAAATTTGTCTAAGGGGGTCGTATAAAAATTTAAAAAAGTGTACCTTTCTGAAAATTAATTGGAGGATTATTTCATTAACGTAGTCTTATTTCCTACCTTATTTTCAACATTTTTTCTATTTACATTGCCCACTTACCTCCAACATGTGAAGACTTAAAGCGCGTTTCAATCTTTTTGGGGCACCCTGTATTGAAAATCATTCAAATACTTAATTACGTGAAATTGAAATTTAACATTGTAGTTATTTTTTATATTTTTAAATGAAATTTCGAGTTAATGCAAAACTCCCTTTGTTGAGGACAGAATAATAACTTTCAATTGATTTCACATTTTAGAAACATTTTCCACTTTTGGGTGATACACTTTATGTTTCATTATAGGATTCCAAAAAGTCAATGTTATATGTTTGTAATTTGTTTCATATGTGTGAATATCACCTAGTTTAAAAGGTTCGTTTTGACATTTCTTTATGCCATTACCTCAATAAATATTAGTTTGAACGTGGATTTGCAATGAAATAAAACTTTATTGATCTGCAACTTTCTACAAATTCAAATTGCATGTGTAATTTTTCAGTAACATGTAAAACGCCATTTGTTTCAGTAGAATATGGTTGAATTAGAAGCTAAACCTGGTATAAAATAAGTGTTGACTTTACTTGCCTGTGGCAGTGCTTATTATAAAGCGTGCTTATTATAAAGCGTGCTTATTGTAAAGCGTGTTTTCTTCGGCGTTTCAGATTCAATTTTCAAACCCTTTTAAGACAAAATTGCTTCAGGTAATTATTTTTAACATTCAAGTATCGTTATTGAAATTGATGGTGAGTGACATTGTAAGTATTGAGTGTAAAGAACGGAGCATAGGATTGACAGCGAAGCATATGAATATGGTGAGGCATAGGCATACTTACCGTATGCTCACCATATGCGAATCATAGCTATATGGTAAAATAAGATTGATGACATAAGTACAGGCTATGCTGTACTTTTTACTGCCATTTAAATTATGACATGGATCAAAGCTTGATGACAAAAGGTTATACGGTTTAAATAACATTTCGATTATTATTTTCCTCAGTTTGCGCTATTGTGTAATTTGTGTTTCTTTAAACTAACCATGCTAACTGGTTCGGTTGTCAGACGAATCAGCTACCTAATCAGCATTTTTTTTTGCGTTCCTACGCTTGAGTAGGAATATGTTTCGGATCATGAAAGTTTCAGTGGTTTTTTGAGTAGTGTGTTCTTGAGTAGTGGCTTATTGAGTAATGTGTTCTTGAGTAGAGGGTTCTTGGAATGAAAGAAGGACACTTGAGTAGACAATGAAGTAGTCCAGTAGTGAGTGGAAGGAAACCCCATACGATACAACGATGACTAAGAAGAGTTTAGTATTCGGGGTGTGGCCGCAATACGGAGCGAAGAAACATAATGCCGAGGTTAACATATAAACTTTGTAAATGCGTATCCATGTAAGCTGTATCACCAGCCTAGTATATTGTAGGAGCTTGTATATTTTCCATTTATTCTGGACATGCGCATTAACAATTAGTATGTACGTTGTCCGTTGTTTAAATAGCAAGTTGGCTGTAAATTCTGTGACGTCCCAATAAACTGAGTTATATTTTGAACAGTGCCGTCCTGTGTTATTGCCCTTGGGACAAAATGTCGAAACATCAAGTACTTTAAGTTTGAGTTAAGTTACTTTTGACAGATTAAGAAAAAATCCTCTACAAAGGAATGTAAAGAGGATAAAGAGACATTAGGTCATTACAAGGTATTTTGGCAAAATAATTCTTGTTGTGTAAGCTGTATCTGTTAAGTGTTATCATTATCCGATAAGTACAGTTCTCCCGCTCGTTACAGTTCACCAGCTCCGATTAATAAATTGTTAACTGCTCTAGTAGCAATACCTCGCAATTTTACAATCATTTGTTGTCATTGACAATTCAACCGTATTACGCAGATATTATGAAATTTACAGAAGATGAACTTTGGAATAATAGGAGGCTGTGAGACCAGTTTCATATTCTAATACCTGTTAACAGAAATCAATGTAAGCATAAGGGGCATCTGAAAATAAAATTGAGTAAATTGGTATTATCAACATTCACAGAGCTCAAGATAATTTACCGCGATGCATAGTTTTGAATATTTTGCAAAATAGTGATTAAATAATATCAAAATATTTATATAAACGATGCATGATAATTTAAAACCGGCGCTGAGACGATGCTATTCATTGACGATAGCTTTTTTTTAAAACCATAATGATGGGAATATTCATTAATGAGTGGAATGAAAATATGAAAATATCTTAAAATAAAACTACTTTTACTACAATTCCTCAATCGTGTTCAGAGGAAGCGGTAGTTGGTAAGCGTAAAAAGCAGAGTCGGATAGTCCAAGTGTAAGAAAAATGTAACCTTAAAAATAGTTTATTTTCAACATAGTTATAGTAGAGTTTCAATATTAATGTTTGTCATCAAAAACAAATGTTAAGTGCTTATTATATTTGAGAATTTACATTTGCAGCTGTTCTCAACATTTGTATTTACTTCTGCATCTTCTTTTCTATCTGTGAAAAATTGATTATTATATCTGTTGGTTCTTTTCCGAGTAATTTAATGTACAAGTTATTATGTAATGAAAGACATAGAAATTTGAAAAAATATCTATGGCAACAAACCCAATATATCTACCACTCCAAAAATAACAACAAAGTGGTTTCCGTCGAAAGTGGTTACCAGTGAAATTGATTTCATCTTTAAACTTGGCCAGGATGCAGGTTACTCTTTTGAGTTTGTTTATCAAATCTTTTCAAATATTCGCCTTAATTTTATCCATCCCAATTTTAAACTTATACCCATTAATGATCGTTTGCCTTTTAAAGCTAGTTTTCCGTACCACCCAAAACATTTTTTTGTTTCGTCCCCTTATTAAATGTTGCACCGAGTATAATTTTAGACCCGCTAACTCGACGGTAACCACTTTGTTTAATCGTATTCGAACTGATACATGTAGGGACAAAGATAACTTTAAAAGCCATTCTGGGGTATATGTTGTATCCTTTCTTTCTCCAGATAATGTTTATAAGTTTTATATTGGTAGCACTAAACACACGGTTGGTATACATTTGGGTGAACATGCTAGGGACGTTAAAAACGGTAGGCAGTTGACTGCTCTTGCCCAATTAGTCATTAATGATAACTTTCAACCCCTTTTCGAAATTCTTTTCTTTTGATCATCTATAATAACCCGCCGTCTATTTTACTTTATGAATCCCTTTCTATTTATCTATATCGCACCTCTATCTGTAATTTTGACCCTGTCCATGTTTTAAGTTAAGCCTGGCGACTCGTTCTCGATTCCATGCGAGTCAAACCTTTACAAAGTTACCTCTAAAATATAAAGTATTTAAAATTATTTACTTGTGTATATTTGTGCTTAAACTAGATTGTGACTTTTTGCCTTTCTTTTATTTATAATTTTGTAATTTTTAAATCTGTTTCTGGTGATTTTGTGTGGATATCTAAAACGTGTTTAGTAGTGATCCCAATTTTGTAATATGCAACTTCAATTGCCGGTAGTGGATAGTATTTAAGCATGTTGGCATGCTTTTTATTTAACGCCACTGAGGAAGGGTATGATAATATTCGAAAGCGCCCTGTCTTTTAAATACGTCTGATGTGTACTGTTTTAAATACGTCTGATATGTACGTCTGATGGATGTTTTAATAAAATGGCGTTTAAAATCTAATGATTTGCCATTCATTTATTATTTAAATTGATTATAAGACTAATATAAAGATTTCCCCAAGTTTGGCAAACGTAGTGAGCAGGGTCTAAGCACCTAATAATAAAAACGTTTATGAACGCCCTTTCCACTCAACTTCACAACTGTTTTACGGTTACGGAGTTGACAATTTAGCGATTTTTATTAATAGCAACATTATTTTCTAGGACTAATGAATACAATCACATATGACTGAAGTAGATCTCCAAACTTGATGAAATTTACATAACTAACTTCTTTCAACATCATTAGCTAATAATATATATTATGAATAGACTTGATAGGGAATTGGCATACGGCACTTACTTTTAAATCTTTGGAAACGATCGTTTTTATTCTATCCCATTTCGAAAAAGGCTAAAGGTCATCTTCGGTAAAAATAAATAACATCAGTCCAAAACAGTTATCAATCGGTGTGTTGTTAGTAGCTCTTATTTTAGTTGTACACAGTCTACCGTTTGTGTAGCTGACAGACTAAGCTACGTGTGTTGTTTAGAATTAGAAAATATTCTTACACATTTGTGCACAAATATGTTTCTTTAACAGAGCAAAACAATGAAGATTTGCTGTCTGGGTATTTTTATAAGTGAAATTCATAGACAAATTAATTTTATTAGCATAGAAAACTTAATTTGCCGACCTAGGTACAGGGTATTTTGCACTGTTTTTAAATATTGAAAATGTTTTTAAATCTACTTTTAAGTCTATTTATTTTCTTTAAAATAAAAGCAGAAACGTTTTAATATTGTTTATTATTAAAACCGGATAATTTATAGAATTGTAGCAATGACACTGAAATGTACATGCATAATTTAAATAATGGCTCTAAAAATCAAATCTCCAGGTTAATAAAGAATCTAGGCAATTATCTTATAGTCAAGAGCAGCAAATTGTTTTATAGTCAAAAGCTAGAAAATTATTTTATAATCAAAGAATTTAATTTAAATACATATTTCATGTTTTATAACAAAATTGTCTACTATACTAAAAACTTGATAACTCGTTAAAAGTGAACATCGAAAACATAAGTTTTATCTTTTTGCAAAACTTAGTATACGGGGAATAATAATAAATCAAATAATTTTCATAGTCTTTTGGATACCGATAGCGAAAGAGTTAAAAACTAAATTTCAGTTAAAAAAAAAACTAAAGAGACAGTTTGAATTCGTTATGAATATTCCTTCGATGACGTGCATACCCTATGATGAATGACGTCTCTCAATGTGTCTGCAGAATTCTGACAAACCTCGAGACGCCAAGCAACGGCAATCACATGATGATAAATGGGACTGGAGCAAAAGGGATTTCCTGCTCTTAGTTCTGGTGGTTTAAAGAGAATTTCAAATATTTTTCACGCTCTATAAAACTGCAGCAGTGCATTTCGTTACCTTTCAGTTTTGTTTCAGAAATATTATGTAACAAAGCTTTACATACCATTTTCTCATAAGAGTATTTTATCGTGAAATGAGTATCGAGAAATGAGTTTTGAATTAATATATTTAAATTTATATGCTGCATTTGAAAAGTTTTTATCTATATATAGAAATAAAATTATTATATTTTAAACACTTATTTAATGAAATTTTATATGATTATGTATGTATTTTCTACTAGAATAATATTCGTTAGGCAACAAAGAATTAACAATTGTAACAATTTTACGACAAAAGAATAACAATTGTTCCACAAACGAATAGCAATTGTTTATAAATACGTTCATATATAAAACACAGCAACTATCATATCAAATATAAATGAAAATTTATAAAAATATAATGGATAATTTAAAAAAATATATTGAAGCTGAGGACAGATAAAATTGAAGAAAAATATAATTGTTAATTAAAAAAATAGATTTCCCTACCGATAAAATAAGATGAGTGGATTTTGAGAATATGCGAGGTTTCTGAAACAGAAGTAAACGTTGGAAATTGTGCCGTATTGTAGCAAATACTATTAACGTATTTTTAAATAAAATAGTTGTAACTGTTATTTTTATATATTTTATATTTGGAGTACAATTTTGGACAAATTTGGATAGATCTTTTGTTTTAGAAAATCATATTTTCCGAGTAAATTTCGAGAAAATACAGACTATGGATAGATTTAATAAACTGATAAATTTCAAACTTAGATGAGGTTTAGATAAAGCAAACTACTTAAAGCTAATCAGCAAGCATAAACCGTTCAAAAAAATAAAATTATCAAAATTGGTCAATCTCATACCGAGAAAACTGTAGTACCAAATATAATCGATAAATGGTCATACATCACATTCGAATGTTTTTTCGATTTACTTGTAATTTTTCGTCAACCCTGTATAAAAATACCCATTCTTCAGGATAAGTCATTTAAATTGCCGAAATACATTTCGAGAACATGTTGGGGACAAAAACATCGCCAAAATAGATTATTCAACAAACATATTAGATAAGAGCTCCTTGAATAAAACACACGTAGGTCAGTAAGGTGACTTTATTCAAGGGAGTTTTTCCAGATTTTATCTTACAAGCAACGGTTTGATTTAAGCATCTTAGACCAAATAAATAAAAGCACAAATATAATAAGGTCTGTTCAATGGTCGAATTCCTCGCAAAAGTTAAAAATGTCAAAAAGTTACCAGGTTCACAATTGTATGTCAAAGAAATCAGCAAACTTTAAATATAATTGAGAGTTGTCATTATAGTGTTTGTAACACTCTTTACTGAAGCTCGCCTATTAGTGTTTTCTTTTTCCTTTTTTAAAAGTGTCACCTTCACCCAACACATTAGAGGAAGTTAAGGGCTATATATTTTTATTTGACGCCTTTTCTGTTTGAGAATCTCCCAATTCCCCAGGTTGCCTGGTGAGCCCCATTTGAGCCTTGCTGTACATGACAGCCCTATTTGTTCGTACCGGAAGCATCCTTAACCAAAACATCCTTATTAGTGTTTTTATTTTTTAAGAAGTTTCACCCCCATCCAAAATATAAGAGGGAAAATCAGGGATATAGATTACTATTTCATGTCCTTTCTGTTCGGGAATCTTACAATTGACATGTCGGGGATCTTGCGGTTGGCATGTCAGTTTTATTTAAGCTTCACTAGGCATATCATCCTTTTTACTCTAAAAGACTACTATTTATCCGCTTGACTATTGCTATGCTAATCCGTACTATTTAAGTTAGAAAAAAATTTCACGAAATCGTCTGTAGCAGTAAGAAATAGTATAGATGTCGACTCAGAATCATGTAATAACGTTTTTTGCTCACTTCCATTGCACTGTAAGTCGATATGCTGTTATGTTCATATTTTGGTGTCTTCTCAGAATTTGCGTACGATAATTTTCAAATGTTTTATTTTCTATTGTATGCCGACGTTGCACCGTGCATTCCCGAAGTGGCATTGTTAGGTTTTTCCACCCACTGCTGCGTATTTTGACTTTTGCTCGATTTTTAGGGAAAATTAGAGAAATATATTACTATTTCATGTCCTTTCTGTTCGGGAATCTTACAATTGGCATCTCGGGAATCTTGCGTTTGGCATGTCAGTTTTATTTAAGCTTCACTAGGCATATCATCCTTTTTACTCTAAAAGACTACTATTTATCCGCTTGACTAATGCTATGCTAATCCGTACTATCTAAGTTAGAAAAAGATTTCACGAAATCGTCTGTAGCAGTAAGAAATAGTATAGATGTCGACTCAGAATCATGTAATAACGTTTTTAGCTCACTTCCATTGCACTGTAAGTCGATATGCTGCTATGTTCTTATTTTGGTGTCTTCTCAGAATTTACGTACGATAGTTTTCATATATTTTATTTTCTATTGCATGACAACGTTGCACCGTGCATTCCCTAAGAGGCATTGTTGTGTTTTGCCTTTTACCCACTGCTGCGTATTTTGACTTTTGCTCGATTTTGACTCTTGCTTCACCATAGGTGATATTTTCTGATTTGATAGCAGTGTAAATTTCCCATTTTTTATAACTAGACACTATTTAATCATAGATGTATGTTAACTACCACACCAAAAGTATTCCAGTGCATGCAGTTGGTTTATTTTCATGTTCTAAACACTGCATACATGATAGCTTGAACACTGGTGCTTGTAATTGTTAAACTTCAAGCATTTCGATCAAATTTGGGACTTTCTGAAAAATTATATATATTATACAGGGCATATCAAACTTTATCATGACTTCGATATTTATTTTTCAATGCCACATGTTGAATGACATGCGTCTTCTCAGAATTTTTAGGCTTGGTGAACTGGAACATCTATACGGTCTGGTGACTGACGCCTTCTTACTTTTACTGGTGTTTGTGCACTTGCTTTCACTGGTGTTTGTGGACTTATTTTTACTGGTGTTTGTGTACTTGCTTTTACTGGCGCTTTGTTTTTCTTATTTTGAAAAATGAGGCTGTGTTTTACATAAAAAAATTAAAATCGATCAAATTTGTTTTATAGTGTGTCATTAATGAACTTTTTAATTTATATTTATCTTATTATAAAATAAAAAGTATGTAAAGTGCAATATTTTGAGTGATTTTATGTTAATATATAATTTATTTTCCTTTTATACATATCCATCAATATCCAAAGCATTTATGTATACAAATTTAGGGCGTAAAACTATGAAAATAGTCCAACTGCTTATTTTCTACTCCGTCTACCACAAAAGGATTTCTTCTTGGCAGAAGCAGAGAAAGATGCATTCTGAATACGTTATGAGCTCGCGACGTCATTGGATATTATTCTGGTGACGTAGCAAACTCTATGATGAATGGCATCTCCGAATGCATCACAAAATTGTGACAAACCTCCAGACACCGACCAATGACAATCATACCGTTAATGAATGAGACTGAAGTAAAATGGATTTTCTTCTTTCAGTTGCAATGGTTCAGGCAGAATTTCAAATATTTTTAAGATCTATAGAAATTTCTTAAACGTAGTATACCTCTTTTAGTTTTTGAAAAATAATTCAGGAAATAAAAGTGTATTTAAAGCGTTTGTTCTTGCAGTATGCACAGTGAATTTAAATACTGAAATGTATGTTTAGTACTTGTATTATTTTTCAATACTGGTAAAATACAATTCTGTCATTATTCAATAGAAGATTTTTAATTTTTTATAATTTTATGCATTTATTTAAAATTTTAAAATATCTGATGTGGGCAGCACATGACTTTCCCTGCATACTCAAATTCGTTTTTCTTTATATTTTTTTAATAATTTATTAAATTGAGTTTAATTACACAAAATAACACGAAATTTTCCTTTTAATTTAAATATGTTTTTATTTGGTAACTAGACATCATTACAAAGGCGGCGTAATAAAAATTCGAAAAATCTGACATATCTAGAGAACGGTTAGTTCTAGAGTAATGGATTGGTTTTATTATTTTCCTCGTCACAAATTACATATAAAACAAACATTCAATTGATACATTTGAGCATGCGTAGTATTTTTTTAAATTTTGGAGAATTTTGCGGACCATTTCGTAAAAAGGACAGGTTGTTCTTTTCCAAATCGTTCCAAAATCTAATCAGCACAGAGTATCCCACAAGTAACTTATTTACCAAATTTTGTGAAATTTAGTCAATTAGGGTTTCAGTTGGAACGGGGGTTTTTGCGGGCTATTTCACAGAAAAGGCGGGTTATTTTATCCCGAATCATACCAATCAAATTTTATAAAATTCGGTCCATTAGTTTTTGAGTTAGAGTGGATACATATATTGCACAGACAGACACAGACAGACACATACACACAGAGACGTCACGTTAAAAATATATTTACTTTCCTTATATACATAATGTATAAGGAAAGTATTGTGACGGGGTCTAAAATTCGAATTCGAGTTTTCGACGGGAGAGCATGTTTCGGGCATCCCTGATCGTTCACGAATCGAACATTTTTAGGTGATGTCTGTGTGTGAGTGTGAAAGTATGTGTGTGTGTGTGTGTGTTAGTGAGGCTGTGGAGAAAATATTTCACGAACGAATGGAGCGATTCGAATGAAATTTGGTACAAAAATCATAATCTGTGAATACTGGAAGCATATTGTTTTTAATCACAATCGAATGTTTAGAACTCCCGTAAATTTTCGAGTGAAATTTTGAAAAATCATCAAAAAATTAAAACTTTTATTAAAGTTACATAAATAGGCATTTCTTATGCAATTTCTCCTTAGAAAACGATTGACACAAACTGTAGGACGCTAGCTTGAACCGTTCTCGAGATATTGCCCATTTTTCAAATGCATTTATCAAAAAATCAAGTAAAATAAAAAAAAATATTAACGCTTAAGAAACATGTTCACTTTTCTTACGTAATATCATGCGATAGATTTGGTGATATCATTGTCGTGGATCTAACTCGTTCCATTCACGAGAAAAGATACTTTGAGTAATACTTTTGTATTTGAACGCCAATTTTAATTTATCTGCTGGAAGAATCACTTATTTCTTCGTCTATAACGTTTGCCGAGATTTTGCCGACGAATTTGGCGGAATGTCGTTAACTTGGCGACTATTCTAAATGTTGCCAAATAACTAAAATCTCTCCAAATGGTTAAAAATTACGCTACATAAATGAAAATGACGACTAATTGAAGAAAATGCAATATCTTGGAAATAATATAAGTATCAACAATAAGAATAACATTTTTTAACTGTAAAAGTAGTAAATTCATTGTATTATATAAGGAAAGTTATGTGTTGGCCACATCAGACTTTTTTGTATTCTAGAGGTCCCTAAATGTGTAGATCCGTCAAAAACTCAAGTTGCGATTTTCGGCATGATTCCAATACGTTCTCTATACATTACCATTTATTGCAGGAAAAGTAAAAACGTGTCTGCATAACACAGTACATTGTAACAAAGGTAAATAGATATTATTAATAATCATTATATGTACAGAACTCTATGAAATGCATTTTATAGAATAGTTTTAAATCAGTGTTAAAAAATTGAAACCCATTATGTGTAGAAACATTATGTGGAAAACCCGAATTTCGAGTAGATATAATTTTGTTTTATTTTTTGCTTATCTACTTGCATATTAATATGCGCATTCTAGCCAGAATTTAAATGATCTGGGAGCAATAAGACTGTCTTTTTACTTTCCTTATATACATAATGTATAAAGAAAGTATTGTGACGGGGTCGAAAATTCGAATTCGAGTTTTCGACGGGAGAGCACGTTTCAAGCATCCCCGATCACGAATCAAACATTTTTGAAGTGATGTCTGTGTGTGTGTGTGTGTGTGTGTGTGTCATTGAGTCTGTGGAGACGATAACTGACGAACGAATGGATAGATTCGAACGAAATTTGGTACAATCAATACAAAAATCGTCAAAAAATCAAAACCTCTAATAATATTACGCAATTAGACATTTCGTATGTAATTTTTCATTGGAAAACGATTGACAAAAATTTTAGAACGCCAACATGAACCGTTCTCGAGAAATTGCACATTTTTCAAAAAATTATCAAAAAGTCATATAAAAAAAAATTCCTATTGAGAAACATGTTCACTTTTCATATGTAATACCATGCGATAATTTTGGTGACATCATTCTCGTGGATATAGCTCGTTCCATTCGCGAAAAAAACAATACTTTGAATAATTCTTTGTATTTGAACGCCAATAGTCATTTATCTGCTGTAAGAATAACTTATTTCTCCATCCATAACGCTTGGCGAGATTTTGGCGACGAATTTGGTAGAATTTCGCCAACTTGACGTCTTTTTTAAATGTTGCTAAATTAACGAAAAACTCGCTAAATGGATAAAAATGAAACTAAATCAATGAAAATGACGGCTCATTGACGAAATTTTAATATCCCTTGGAAATAATATAAATATGTACTATAAAAATAATATATTCTTTTCACTGTAAAAGTAGTAAATTAATTGCATTATATAAGGAAAGTCATGTGCTGCCCACATCAGATTTGTTTTCTTATCAGTATCAAAATTTCCGTGAAACAGAAGCATTTACTAATAAGTTTATACGATTTATTTTTCAGTTTAAAGTCAGTGTTTTCAACCTATTTTGAAAAAAACTATACTGTCAATAATACAAATATTTTTCAAAAATATCCAATTGAATTAAAGACTCAGGTTAGATATAAATAATTTAACTACCAAATTTTATAAAATTCGGTTGTATAGTTTTGACCTAAAGTGGATATATACCGCATTGCACAGATAGACACACATATAAATAAGCTTACACACGTAGACATATACGCGTCACTAAAATAGTTGATTCATGTTCAAGAATTTATAAAACATTTTGAAATGAATTTTATTTGCATTCCATTATTTTACACATAAATTATCATATTTCATGTGCGAGAGTTTGTTTTAAATCAATCCAGTTTTTCTGTCATCGTTATTTCTGGATCTGCATTAAAGTATAGACAATAATTTTCTGGTAAATTATACACAATGATTCACAGATAAAATATTGATAATGATTTGCAGGTAAAGTATAGACAATGATTTGTAGTTAAGAATCCGTACAGTGTAATTGAATAATAAACTTTACCCTGAATTCACATTTCGTGGTATTTAGCTTCATTTGTGTCACAGTCATTATCAAAATGAATAAAAAATATCTATTGCTGCTATTGGCATAGGTTCGATCTGAATTTCAAAATGAATTTCTGAAGTGTTACGATAATGCCTAAAATGCATTTATGAAATATTGCCAATCCAGGAGAAAAAATTCACGTAACTTAAGAAATTCTTACGCAAACTCTAAAATTGGAGCAGCTTTCAAAAGCTGCCAAGTTAGACTAGTTATTTGGCCAGATTTGTCGCCAAGGATTGACATCCCTCATTTTAAAAAATAACAATGTTTGCATATAAATGTAGTTATTCCTCGCATATTGGTAACATTTTAAAAGATAAGTTAGGTAGTAGCAGTATCTATATCAAAACTTTTGTAAAACAATATGAAGAGTTATTTTATTTTACGTTGGTTACAGTTTAATGGATGTGTACGGATGTATTTAGCACGTATGGATGCATTTAGCTTATCTGTACTAATATAAACAAATTGATATCATTGAAATATATAATGCAGTTCAAACTATCTTTCTCCCTAGAAAAAACTTGAGTAGAGAATGTAAGCACAAATAAAATAATAATGCGACATGTAAATGTTTTGATGATATGCTAAATAACCTTCGTCAGTGCTAGAGTATCAACATTATTTTGACTTTCCCATTTCATCAAAAAGACGAGATGGAAACAAATAGACGTAACGGTAGTATGTTGTTGTTGAGACCCAGACCGTCCGACCTACCAGAAAGGTGTAAGGTAACCGTTTGGACGTCCGGGAAGTGCCACCCAATATAGACCGGAACCCAGAGGGGGAGGCATCCACAGGGACCGTACCCTCCTTCCCCTACCATCAACCTCTCGGAAGGACTTACGGAACCAGAAGTTTATCGTGATCGTACTCCGCATGAACACGACGGCAGTTGTGGCAGCGTGCAAATCCAAACCACCGAGCTACCACGCCCGAAATGTGCCAACAGCAAGCGGTGTTCCCATGTGGTCACATAACGATAGTATGTGTATATATATATATATTCCTCTATACTCGCCGATATCTATTTAAATAAATACGAGGAAGGCACAAATATATTAAATGAAATGATATATATTCGTTAAGTAGATGATATTTTGTATGCATGTACAGATAGTCGATATACATTGGATTTCACTTTTTATCCAGACAACTTATCTTTGACAGAAACAGCACGTAATCAAGATCAAAGCATAAATTTCCTTGATTTGACTATATACAAGAAATAAAATGGTTCTGTGGGATTTCTTTATGATAACTGAAATGACTTCACATTTAAAATCAATTACTTAATACATTGGAATACATGTTTACATCGTAACGTATTCCGAAATATTGTATCAAACTTTTTGATACGTAGTAAAAGATTAAATAGCTGTGAAATAAATCGATATGATTGCGATCATCGTTTCCTGAATGAGGCAATTGCAAAGGGTTTCCCTAGGCGTTTTTTCTAAGCTACGTCATAAGCAAGTTTTGCAATATAACCGTGGCGAAGAGTTACAGTTTGTATTTAAATAAAAGCGCATATGAAGTTTGAACAGACAGATGTATAGTGATGTTACGGACTTGTTCGTAATGATGTGGTTTGTAGTTTTAAATGGTAGAATAGTAAGGGATGATGCCTTGGTGATATTTATAGTTGGGTTATGGGGTATGTACGAGGTTGGTTTGTATTGTTATCCGTTTGGTGTTTGATATACTGTTATTTGTGATGACTTTTATGGTTGTGATAGGAATTTTGATTTTTGGTATATTTAGTTTTCTGCAATAGTCTAATTTTTCATTATCTTTTGTGTTTTTAGTATTGAGTACTTGTATTTTGGCAGTGTATCGGCTTCCGGGAGTGTCATCATGACATGAAGCTAGCTTAACCGGGAATTGAGGGTCACAATCTCCCCCGGCTAATTTTGATACATTGTTATATATATATATATATATATATATATATAACAATGTATAATATATATATAACAATGTATATATATATATAACAATGTATATATATATATATATATATATATATATATATATATATATATATATATATATATCCAGTTCGTGGATTAAGAGTTCATGTCTCCTAATCCACGAGTTGAGTATTTAAGCCTATTTCATCTTTTTGACTACGGATTTGATCATTTTGCGTCAAGACAGGTAATCTAGTATATCGTCGAAACAGATCTTTGCGGCATTATTATTTATATGTGCTTAAATACGTTAATTAAGTTTTCCAAATCCTTTGAATGTGTACTTTGCGTATTGACATCAAGTTTTCTCCTTACTATATACTATCATAGCTCTAGGAATTAGCATTGTTTGAAAAGTAAATAACGCGATTGAAATTCTAAAAGACTAATAATTTGAATTCTAGTTACTAAAACAAATATTTAAAATTTTACCTAGTTCTAATGTATCCATAATGTAGTACTTATGCATACAGTTTTATAACAAAGTTGCATTCATTCTTAACTATCTTATCCACGCACCACAGATACACACTATCCACATCGCCTTAAACGTTTTACTTTGGGTTATTGCATGTGAAATGAGCTTAGATGTTGATCCGACCATTTTATTAATATTTATTTTATATTCCTACCATCATTAGTATTATTTGCGTGTACATAAAACATATTTTTATATGTTTTATTTGCAAATATTTTTTATTTCGGCCAATTTTTACTTGTAGGGGGGAGGGATGTCCAAATTCGTGATTTCAGGGGTTCGCGGACATGAATATAACTCTATAATGATTCAAAATAATATAATAAACGTTTATTTCCTAAAAGTAGACATTTTGAGCTTTAAGAATTATTTGTATTTAAGGTATATTTAGTATTTATTTTAATAAGATTAAAATGGACTTAAATTCATCAAATATAAATTACAAAAACGCCAATTTCAGGTGGCTATAACTTTAGAAGGGCTAATACCCAGGAACTAATATATTTCCTCACAAACTATAGGAAGGCATCTTTTAGTTTATCAAGAAAAAGATTCATTTTTGAAATCGTTTTATACATCTTAATTAACAATTAAACTTTCCAAACATTCTTAAATTGTATATCAAATATCTTGAAAGAAGGACCTGACACAAATTTGAATTTTTTTTGTGTTAACTAATCTATTGGCATTTTAAAAATGTTATGAATTTAATTTTGTGGTTCAGTATGGTTTTAAAATTATCAATGAAATAATTCAAAAGGTGGTAGAAAAACACTCTCAAAGGTAAACAAAATGTTATGTTATTAGGCTATTATTATGAGCAATTGTAAAATTATATATGATTAAAAACAATTAGATATATTTTATTTTGAAATGTTTATATTGAACATACTTTACTGAAAATAATGCATGCCAGATTAGATTTCACCCCCTGCCTTAAAAGATAAACATAAACTTTATTTCTGATGTTTTCTAGCATACAATTTACAGTATGATTACAATAAATTGCAACAAAATAACACTTTACAAATTGTTAAAAATATTGAAAACAAAATCAATATGACAATTTGAATATAATTTCTTTATAATATATATAAGATAATGTGCAATAATATTTGGCCACATTTTCATTTTGCATAATTTCTCCAGTAGCATTTAATATTAGTCGAATATTGGACCAATAATGTATATCATGGCATTGCATTCGTCATCGTACATAACAAGTATACAGATTACGTCATTATACGTCATCATGCGTCATCATACATAACAAGTATTCAGATTTTTCTTATTCTACAACCAGAAAATAAAATATGTAATTGCGATTATTAATTTAAAATATATTTGGTGCAATGTAATAAATGCACTGCTTATTCTAAAATAAATTAAAAACAATCAGATATATTTTATATTGAAATGTTATATATTGAACATACCTTACTGGAAAGAGTGCATGCCAGATTAAATTTAACCCCCTGACCTAAAAGGAAAACATAAACTTCATTTCTGATGTTTTCTAGCCTACAATTTACAGCATGATTACAATACATTGCAACAAAATAACACTTTACAAATTGTTAAAAGTATTGGAATCAAAATCAATGTGACAATTTGAATGCAATTTTTTTGTAATCGATATAATATAATGTGCAATAATACTCAGCCACATTTTCTTTTTGTATAATTTCCCCAGTAGCATTTAATATTAGTCGGATATTGGACCAATGATGTATATCTTGGCATTACATTGGAAATATTTCCAATACAATGCCAATTTTGGGCAAATATTAGGGTTATATTGGCTAAATAGTTTCATTACAATATTACGCCAACATTGGTGTTACATTGACGATATTTGCAATGAAATACCAATATTGGAGTAATATTGTCCGAATATTTTAAACCAACATTGGGCCAATTCCATAACAAAGCCCACTTTTTCACATTTGTCCAATATTTCTAATATTGGCTACCAATATTGAGCCAGTAATGACTTGCTACTTTGATTTGTCGAATTTTGCTCATTTGTACGTCCACTGTTGATGAACATTCATGAGTTGGTGTATATTTCGACTCTCATGTGAGTTCCATCTTGATACAAGGGCATGCAAGTATGATAAAGATGTTAGAAAGTTCACACGAAGCGTTTTTGGAGCTATCTAGAATTTATGAGAAAACGTCATCATACATAACAAGTACTCAGATTTATTTTCTTATTTTACAACCAGAAACAGAAATATGTAATTGCGATTAATTTAAAATATTTGGTGCAATGTAATAAATGCACTGCTTGTTCTAAAGTAAATAAATATGATTAAAACATTTTTAAAAGTTTATATACAACATGGACTTCTATGAGGAAAATACCCAACGAAGACCTTGGAATAGTTCACGATTTTTATTATTTGCTATGCTTCATGTAAAGTAACAAACTGTATGATAAATAAAGTCTTCGAATGCATCAGCACAATTCTCTCAAACCTCAAGACGTCGACGACCAATGACAATCACAGGATGATAAATGGGACCTGAACAAAAGGCATTTCCTGTATGGAATTTTAGTGGTTCAAACAGAATTTCAAATATTTTTCAAGGTCTATATAAATTTTGAAAGGAAAAAAATTTAGAGATAAAAGATAAAAATAATAACAAATATTCAGTGCTTTTATCGTTATGAGATGCATATTGGAATATCAAGTTGACATTTTTGTGTCACTCTAGTAATGTTTTAAGAATGCAAACATAGAGAAACGATAACAATTGACGCATGTATTAAATAAATTTAAAATTTAAATATATATATATATATATATATATATATATATATATATATATATATATACAATATACGACAAGTGCTATACGCAATCACAAAGATGTAAAGTAATATTACCAAGGAACAGGCGCAAATGCTGCTCTTTAATCCGAAGTAAACGGGATTGAGGAGTCGCCATCCTCCTCTGCCATTGCATGAATTGTATTTGGTTTCTCCTCCATTGAACTTTATCCTCTTTTTTGATTTCAATTATATATATATATATATATATATATATACACATATAAAAATATCTAGTAACCTCATCGAAATCATACAACTGAAAATATACCTATAGGCGCTATGCTGCTCTATCAAGTACATTTATATAATACAAAAGACATTGAAAAAAGAACAACAATGTATCAAAATTTCGCCGGGGGGGGATTGTGACCCCCCACTTCCCCGTTAAGCTAGCTTAATGTCATGACGACACTCCCGGAAGCGGATACAATGTCGCAAACCAAGTACTCTATACTAAAACTTTAAATGTAAAAAGTTAAATGTAAAAAGTTTTACATTTAAAGTTTTAGTATAGAGTAGAGTACTTGGTTTGCGACATTGTATCCGCTTCCGGGAGTGTCGTCATGACATTAAGCTGGCTTAGCCGGGAAGTGGGGGTCACAATCCCCTCCGGCGAAATTTTGATACATTGTTGTTCTTTATTCATTATCTTTTGTATTATATATATATATATATATATATATATATATATATATATAACGCAAATATGTCTATACAAATATTGAGTTATTTTGCAATAATTAATAAATAATGAAATCTACAGCTTTTCATCCCTTTTTATGATTTATTATATCTCTTACTCCATTGCTATATCTTCACTGTTCGTATTATCTCATTCTGTATTTACTCTTTTATATAAGAGTTGACACCCTGTATCAATATACAATAGAATGCACATTAGCGTTGAGAGCCAGCCACACCCTAAAATGATTGATAACGTCAGATTTATCACTCATCTAACTTTAGGGGAGGAATCTTACGATATTGGTATAAAATGTATTTTCGAGATACGTAGGGCTTGCGGTATGCAATGCCTACATCCATTTTAATTACCTTTGGTATTATTACACTACGTTCAACCATATAATGCATACTATTTGGAATATATTTATGTATATACGCTGGTGGCCTGTCACCACAGTGGATATTGGTACTATTCGGAACAGTTTACTTTTTATTCTAATCTTCTGAAATAATATACCTGGAAAAATACAAAGTTTATAGTAAGTGAACCCGCAGTTAGGAGGCGTTCCCAAAGTCAGGAAGCGCGGTTCCAGAAAAACCACCAGCATCGGTTGACCGATATCGTGTTTTTCAGTGTCTGCAACACTGTGTAGTCAATAATTGCACTCGAAGCAAGATAACATTTTACATGTCGCAGATTTGCAAACGTATCTGGGGCAAAGGTGCATCATATGACTATCAGTTATAACATCTTCTCGACTTCAATTTTAATGAATTTCAGATATAATGGAGGCTGTATGATATGACGGACTTCATGAGTGTGTGCAATTTGTGACTTTCTAGATAACAGTAATTGTGCATTTTGCAAATAAGAAGTCTTATTGGTTATTCCATGCTGAAAATTAATAAATTTACTTAAACGGGTGATTGATGCTCTACCTCTTCTCTAAGAGGGCGATTTTTGATACGCAGAATGCAAACCTTCATTTATAAGCAATCTAAATTTGCAATAACACCCCCTAAATCAATATTTGAAATTAAGTATGTATTTTAAAGATTTTAAGTGCACAGGCCTTAGCCGAGTGTGATATGTCATTATAATATAAATAATATTTTTAAAATACGAGTGTTATTTATATAGATAATAATAATCAGTATAATTTATTAATACCAATTTATTCGTAGTGATATAAATATTATAAATAAACAATGGAAAAAGAATAACGACAGTTTAAAAAAATCTGATGCGGGCAACATATGACTTTCCTTATATAATGCAATGGATTTACTACTTTTACAGTTAAAAAAAAATGTTATTCTTATAGTAGATACTTATATTCTTTCCAAGATATTGAATTTTCTTCAATTAGTCGTCATCTTCATTGATTTAGCGTCATTTTTATTTATTTAGCGAGATTTTCGTTAATTTGGCAACATTTAAAAAGTCGCCAAGTTGGCGACATTCTGCCAAATTTGTCGCCAAAATCTTGTCAAGCGTTATGGACGGATAAATAAGATGTTCTTATACCAGATAAATGACTATTGGCGTTCAAATACAAAAGTATTACTCAAAGTATCTTTTCTCATGGATGGAACGAGCTACATCCACGAGAATGATGTCACCCAACTTATCGCAGGATATCACATATGAAAAGTGAACATGTTTCTCAACAGTTAATATATTTTTTTAATTCATGGGATTTTTTGATAAATTTATTTGAAAAATGTGCAATATCTCCAGAACGGATCATGCTAGCGTTCTAAAATTTATGTCAATTGTTTTCTAAGGAAAAATTACATAAGAAATGTCTATTTGCGTAACTTTATTTAAGGTTTTGATTTTTTGATGATTTTTTCAAAATTTCACTAGAAAATTTAGGGGGGTTCTGAACATTCGATTACGTTTAAAAACATTAAGCGTCCAGTATTCACGGTTTGTGATTTTTGTACCAAATTTCATTCGAATCGCTCCATTCGTTCGTGAGATATCGTCTCCACAGTCTCACTGACACACATACACACACACACACATACACGAATTCGAATTTTCGACACCGTCACAATACTTTCATTATACATTTGTATAATACCCTTTTAAGGAAAGTAAAAATTTAAAAGAATACATCATCTTTTATATTTTTTCCTGACAATTGTGAAATACTGCCAGAGCTTTACTTTTTAGTTTGAAATGAATAAATATCTACTCTTGAAACTATATCTAGCCTAAAATCTGCTGAATATGCACATTCAACGTATGAATTTATTCTGGAGAGTATGAGTTCCTAAAACTTTGCATTTTGATTACAAAAGCATCGATTTCTTTAAAGTATGCTGAATGTGCATATAAGTTCATAAGAATTTCTGTTAACCAAGATAAATATTGTAGCCAGATTAAACTTTATTTTAATTAATAATAACATAAACATTATCAAGTTTTCATTTATGAATGATTTATTATTATCAATTACTTGTTATTATCAATTATTTTTTAATTACAATTTATTTACAAAACTGGTCTAAAATTTTTGCTGTTTACTCCCTTTCAAAATGTTGCTTGATTTTTATGTTTTTCTAGTTTGCGAAATCGAAATCTGGGGGGCCAATTTATTCTATATCACGTAGTTTTTTAGACATAAATGCATTTAATAAAATAGTCATTTATATTATAATTGTCACTGTTGACACTATAAAATATTTTAAATTAGAAAAATAGAGAGCTGGTACTAAAATTTAAAACTACTTAACCGCTAGTCGTCTCAAAATTACAAAAATGTTTCAAATCAGGTTAGAATTTATCTTATAACAGCTTTAAATTGCGAAAAGTATTTTTCTGAAAAATGCGAAATCTAACTATGTATACGGTACCTTAATCCAAAATGTTGTAATTACTAAAAATTTTCTTCACCCATTAACATGTACACGTAACAAAGTTCGATTTTGTTAAGAGCAAAATATATCGTAAAATTACTTGCTCTTACTATTATAAATGTTGAAAATGCGTTCTTATAATATAAAACTATAACTATTTATGATTGGAAATTAAGAAGATTGTTTATGTCATCAATTTTAAATTTTGTGTCATTTAAATTTAATTTATAAATCATTATATTTTGGTGTCATCTAAACTGTTAATAAAATTTGCACACATGCTATTTCAATCATTGGCAATGTACTACGAAACTGCGATAGTGATAACAGTAATAATATTTTGAATATTTTAAAATGTATATGCCATTTATTAATACGGCCAATTTAATCCTAAGCAAAGAACTTAATGGCATATACCATTAAATACATTACAAATCGCCAATGTTTTGCTGTAGAATAAGCATATAATACTTTAATATGTTAGCTGTTAAAATAAACTGGTAGACACTAACTATAATTACTTATCATATATACAATAATGTATAAGGAAAGTGTTGTGACGGGGAAGAAAATTCGAATTCGAGTTTTGGACGGGAGAGCACGTTTCAAGCATCCCTGATCACGAATCGAACATTTTTGAAGTGATGTCTGTCTCTCTGTGTGTGTGTGTGTCAGTGAGTCTGTGGAGACGATAACTGACGAACGAATGGACTGATTCGAATGAAATTTGGTACAATAATTACAATCCGTAAATACTGGAAGCCTATTGTTTCTATACGCAAACGAATGTTCAGAATCCACCTAAATTTTCGAGTGAAATTTTGAAAAAATCGTCAAAAAATCAAAACCTCTAATAAAGTTGCGCAAATATACATTTCTTATGTAATTTTTCATTAGAAAACGATTAACATAAATTTTAGAACGCTAGCACGAACCGTTCTAGAGATATTGTACATTTTTCAAAAAAATTATCAAGAAGTCCTATAAAATAAAATTATTTCCTATTAAAAAACATGTTCACTTTTCATATGTAATTCCATGCGATAAATTTTGTGACTTCATTCTCGTGGATCTAGCTCGTTCCATTCATGAAAAATGATACTTTGAGTAATACTTTTGTATTTGAACGCCAATAGTCATTTATCTGCTGTAAGAATAACTTATTTCTCCGTCCATAACGCTTGGCGAGATTTTGGCGACGAATTTTGTGGAATGTCGCCAATTTCGCGACTTTTTTAAATGTTGCTAAATTAACGAAAAACTCGCCAAATGGATAAAAATGACGCTAAATCAATGAAAATGATGACTCATTGACGAAAGTTCAATATCTTGGAAAGAATATAAATATCTACTATAAAAATAATCTTTTTGTTTTTTTTACTGTAAATGTAGTAAATTCATTGCATTATATAAGGAAAGTCATGTGCTGCCAACTTCAGATTTTTTTTAATTATGTTTAAATATCCTTTGTCTGATGACACGATATTTTGAAATGCAAGCATAAAACTTTATTGAAGTTTTAAACAATTGTTGATTTCGCCAGAGACTTGCAAGAATAGTTATCGATTTCAATGCTCCCATTTCTCTTGCTGGTGTGTCACGTGATTGTGTTTGATGACAGTGCTCGTCCATTGATATATGGCATTTGATTCAACAAAGTATTCTTTTTCCCGTCCCCACCTTTCGGTAAACCTCAACCATTTTTCAAAGTTTCAAGTTCCGTTCTTATGCTTTACCATCTTTCTTTCAATTTCAATTTGAGGAGAATCCCACGGAATAGAAAATAAAATTCGCTCTGCGCGGAATATTTTATAGTTAAATCGGTTTAAAAAATGTGAGATTTTATTTCATTAGAAAAGAAAAATTAGCATAAATCATAATGAAAGCAATGAAAGTCACTCAACAAATATGAATCATTAAATTCCTGCTCCTAATTTTGAAAAATAATTCCTTTACCTGTATTTGCATGATAATAAAGGAATTAAAGTTGGCTGATTGTGCTTACTTTTCTGTGACGTTTCACTACCACTAAGTTGTGAAACTATATTTAACTTTAAATATCAATATAAGGTGGTATCTGGTTCAAAATACAATTTTTCTATTGATTCGTCAATAACACTAATGTGCTAATAGCTTAATATATTCTAAATGTTAACTATGCTTGTTAGGCTGCAGGTATTTATGGTTTCAATGTAAAATTTAGTTTTTGCATATGGCAGCACGTGAGCATATAACTATTGTTGAATCTTTTTCAGAGGTAAAAGGCTGTAGTATTTAACAAACACTTTTAAAACCGACAGTGCCAACAGGCACATCTACAGGTTGTGTCTATTAATGTGATATACAATTATAGCTGAAATGGCTTGAAAAATACTCGTAATATACATATTGCTGCTATCAAAAAGAACAACAATTATGTTCAGGAATAGGATTGTATAACACCAGGTGACTTCTGCATGGTCTACAAAGTATTTTCACTCTCACCTTCCACTATATGCGCGGCCGAAGGAAAAGTTGAAAATCGGGTTGCTTTAGGTTTTGCCCCGTATTTTCTTCAATAAGTGCGCAAAAATTTAGTATTTTAAGCTTCTGAAGAATCTGGAAAGATACATATACTCAATTTTGTTTAGAAAATTAATTATACAGCTGAGAATATCACTCCTTTATTATCCAATTCAAATGACATTGCTTAGATCTTCCAGCTCATTTTTCGAAGTCAGATTTATTAACAGGGAGACTAATTGCACCTTACCTGCCATTTCTTATAGTACACTAAAAAAATATTACTCTCAAAAGTATGTTTTTCAATTAAAGTTATAAATCAATAAGTATGAAACATGCCCATTTAGCAAAAGCTTTAAAACGATATAATAAACACAACCAAGTTGTTTATTAACAATGTCCTTAATATTAGCATCGTCTATGCTGTACATTAAATTATAAAATTAAATAACAAATACACAAATCAATAAGCATGGAAATATGCCAATTAATCAAACACTTTGAAATAATATAGTAAAGACAGCCAAGTTGTTTGGTAAAATAGGTCTTTAATATTAGCACCATCTATGATGTACGTTAAATTACAACATTAAATTACAAAAGCATAAATCCATAAGTAAGGAAACACGCCAATTTAGCGAAAACTTCAAAACGAAATAATAAAGCCAACCAAGTTGTTTGTCAAAAAATAGCATTAATATTAACACCATCTATGACATACATTAAATTACAAATCCATTTGGTTGTACATTAATTTAAAGTTGTTATTTAATGTACGTCATAGATGGTGCTAATATTAAATACCTTTTTTACTAAACAACTTGATAGTCTACATGATAGTCTTTGCTATATTGCTTTAAAATTATAAAATTAAAATATACTTGAGATATTGCGTAAGGGATTGACACACGCATTGTTAATTACATAAAACATATCTACAGAATAATTGATTTTTTCCCGTATCCATGCGTAAAGCGGTTTGAAATTTAAAAATAAATATAAGAAAAATAAATATATAAAAGCCTCAAACGCTTTTTGATGAATTTACATCGAATTTGGAGTTCGTAGTAATAGTCCAAAGGGAGAAAAAATAAAATAAGCAAATACATGGTATTCACACGAATCAAAAATTAATTTACAAAAGAGCAATCATTCTGATGTAAAATACAGTAATGAAATTCTAAACGCAACTTTCAAAAGTAATATACGTATTTCTAATGCAAAATCAATTGAAAGTCGCCATCATATGCTTACCAGAGGTAATGGGAATTTTGCGTTTAATGAAACTTTAATTCAAAAGATACATTAAAAGGTCTCAGATTGCTTTTCTATATAAATCCATTAAATATTTTAGTACTTTTGAAATAAAATATCTATTTTTAATCAGTTTTGGAATTAGATATATGTTTTTCTCTGGTACTTATTTAATATTTTTTTAATGAAGCTAACACTTTTTAAAAGTTACAGGTAATTTAATTATTTCCGATATTCTAAAAGAATCGTCCATTTGAAATGCAACAGTTGTCGATATATTTGATATAAAATGTAAAAAACATATATTTAAATTCATATCATGGTAAATGCAATCTGATTTAGACTTTTGCTACTTATAGTGCCTAAACCCCTCCGTTTAAGATATTGACTCATAACATTACAATAACGTTAAAATTATATAAAATTACAAAAGAAAAAATCGAACTAGAATTAATCAGAATAATGGGAATTTTGTGGCGATTATTGTAATTACTTGGTATTGCATAGAATTACTTGAATTATTCACAGTATAGAGATGTTAAGCCCATTATATAACTCCGTCAAGAAGGTTGTATACAATATCACTTCCTATCTACCCGCCTGCAGCACTTCCGTTCAAAAATATCCATGGGCATACGTAGACCACGCTATTAGATTAATTCCATGATATGCTGATTGCCATACCACTCCTTAAAGAAATATAATTATTACATAATATTAATGTCCTAAGAAAATGTAATAATTTAGACTCCCTAGATCGCCTTATAATATATCATTAAGCATGAAACTCACTATTATTTCAATCAAAAATATTAAATTAATAATTCGCACAAAATGACTGGGTGTAAGAAAGAAAAATTATTAATTTTCCAAGATAATCTATTATTGCCATTTTGACGAAATTTTCTAAAGCACCCAGGCTGGTGATTTTTTTCCAAAGTAGTCACCAATGTTGTCAAATTATGGCGTAATTTGACGTCAAATGGGATTGACTGATTGAGAATAAGACATATAGAGAAATTTATTTCAGATATTATGTATTAATGTGAATTCCATAAACTAATATAACTTGGCTTATTCTCAGAAACAGTAATATACGAGAGTGGTCGTACATAATAATTTAGCAGGATGAAATTATGGCCAAATTTGGCATCAAATGTGATTAATTAATTTATAATAAGACAGACAGAAAAGTATATTGCTTATATTGCGTATTAATACCAATTCCTTAAATTAATATAACTCCGCTTATTCTGAGAAATAGTAATGTACGAGAGTGATCGCTCATAATAACTTAGCACGATGAAATTATTTTCAAATTTGACATTAAATTGGATTAATGAATTGATAATAAGACAGACAGAAAAGTTTGTTTCTTATATTGTGTATTAATATCAATTCCTTGAACTAACATAACTTGACGTATTCACAGACATAGTAATACAATAACTTTGCAGGATGAAAAAAAGCTTTACATTTCACTTTCTAAATATTACTTATATTTTTTATTACACAGAAATTAGTGTCATACAGCATGTGCTATATTGCTAATTTGTCAATATTTATTATTTGCAAAATGCGTAAATCTAATTATTTTTGAAAGGACAAATAATCAAATACTACATTTGAAATAAATAGCTGCCGTTGAAAGGAAGCATGTGGGATCTAGAACATGTTTTTTAAAAATGTATCATCAGTTGGACTTAAAACTTGATACCATATAGAACAATTAATTGACTATTATAATGTTACTTTTTATAATTATTGTATATATCACAATCTGTGCTAGCTGATGATTTATTAATTACATTTAAATAATTAAAAAAACACCAAAACAAAAAATATATGTTCCTAACCAACATTACATAAACATAATTCACCTAACTTATAGCTTTAATATCAGTACATAACATATTATATTTTGTTGTCAAATGCTACACACTTCACCACATAATAAAACATCAATCTGAAAACAACATATATTTTAATCTGTGACATGCATAAATTGCTAAACTCATCGATTTGTAAAATGTTCTAATTTTGGTAAATGCATTTCTGAGAAATTTTGTGCGAATTTTATAGGTAAAATAGTTTTACTTTCGCCCCTTTAAAATTGCTCCAATTAATTATAATCAGCATATTATGTGTTTTCATGATATAGTTATTGAATAATAACGTAAACAAGAAAGAACAATCATGCATAAAACATTGATTATGAAACATTTTCCAACTGAAAGGCAATTTTATTTAAAAGTCTCTAAAATGCGGTACATTCAGTCTGGATTATCATAGTGTACTACAATAATTTATTATATCTGAAAACTTAAATTTTCATCGAGAAAAATGAACTTTATTCAAATGAGGTCATCAAAATATAAATCGCATGGCTCTATATGTAAAAGCACTTTTATTCCAGATTCCAGAGTAAAATAATTTTGAGTGAAAAAAAGTTAACAAATCTTAGACAACTTATCTTACATTCATTTGTTCACATTCTACATCCATTGAAATTAGGCTTCGTTGTAGAAATAATCAAAGTTTGATGATCATTTAAACTCATAAATATTGTAATTACGTTGGCACAAAATATAGATGCACAGAAAATACTAAAAAATAAAGCGGTTTTAGGAAGGATGCAACACTAAATAGGAATTTAAAAGAACTTTAAAAATCACAATTTTGACACTGGGAAAAAAAGATGGATGTCATATTTTTTTTGAAGTGGGTCACATGATCTCTTCATATCATATGGGTGTTATTATCATTCTAATTTTTATTTAAAAGACTACCAAATATATTTTGTGGACACTTTTTATATATTTTATGGAATAATTTGAATATTTTCTAATATTTTCGAAGCAATTTGTGAATTTTAACTTCGCTTAAAAATATTTGAAAAAATAAGCCTCAACGGGATCAACATATTTCATTACTTCAAACCGAGTTCAATTCAAAGCTAGTTGGGTGATATTATTAATTTAAATTCCCATATATCCCACAGACCATCTCAATAACATACTAAAATTTCATTTTGATAGACATTTATACAGCAGTTATAGTGGGAACCGACAAAAAGACTGGCAGAATGAACAAAGTCATAAACACTTCTCAACTGTGCTGTAAAGTGTTAAAAAATCTGTTTATCTCTGTTTTTCGTCTAAAGCGGGAAATCGCAGAGTGAGCGAAATTTACTAGAAAGGCGCATCGTCGATTCCATGTTGAAGAGTGATTAAAAAGTACAAAATTGGTCGACAGATGCTGTTACTTGCTACTGCAGAAGGGCCATAAAGTAGGGAATATTCTATAATTCAAAAATATTATCATATTTCAAATAAATATCTGATATTTATGTAAACTGATTATAGAATTAGGCCCCAGAAAGTCTCTAATTTTTTAAATCTTGAACTCATGAACAGGTTTTACCGACAGAGCTTCCGGACTTCAGAAGAAACCTTACATGTTAATTCTTCTAACTTTGATACAGAGACTTCAACTGAAATAGTTCAAATGTTCTTATCCGCCTTAATCTCCTCCATCACTATATTACTTCTTAACACTTACTTTACTCCATACATCAGGTTTGTTTCCATTATCAGTCATGCGTACGAAATACATAGAGAGGAACTTGCAGTTTTGAAATATTGATTTTAGATCCAGGTATAAAATAATTGATTCTGTTGGGTTCGAAAGTAAACTACCACTGTCTTTATAAAAATGATTTTGATCAAGCGGGAGCAACTGCTGAATTTATTATAAATCCATGCAACCATTAACTATTCCTTATGTGACGTAACAAACTCTGCGATGAAAAACGTATCCGAATGAGTTAGCAAAATTCTGACAAACTCGAAGACTTTGAACTATGACAATCTCATGATGATGAATGGGAACGGAGCAAAAGGGATTTCCCAGTTCTAGTAGTTCAAGAAGAATTTAAAATATTTCCACGTTCTATAAAAATGTGAGCAGCATTTTTCTCTTAAACTTTTCTATTTTCAAATAGAATAAAGGAAAAAAGAACTAGTAGTGGAGTATTTATTGTCTGGGAATGCATACATAAAATACATATTTGTTTATAGATAAAGTTGTTACATAAGGGTATATTACCTTTACCAGTTAAAATCGTTGCTGGTAGTGGCATATTCAAAATTTTATGGACGTGCCATTATTTCTTTGAATATTCGTAAATTCAAATTGTTAGTGTGCAACGTCCTAATCTATATAATATGCTAATACTCAAGTCCGTCTTTTTGTCTGTCTGTCTGTCCGTCTGTAATGCCTTTTTTAGACATTTCCTGAATACATAGAGACTTGCAATTTGGCACACGAGTCATTTATTTTATATAACCTACAGAAAAATATTTTCTAAAATAAATATTAGAAGTTGTGCACCACACTTCAACGTCCGAAATGTGAAATGATAGAAAAACAATCATGGCTATGAAATAGAGACATTAAGTTTGGTATAAAGGTAGATCTGTCGAACGGCAAAAAGAGCACAATTTCAGTTTCCAAATACTTGCTACTCTAGGGGTGCCCCATAGAGAAATTGTCGATTTGACGAATACATAAGAAACGCCTTTTTTAAGTAAAATAGAACCTTTCAATTTGATATATGGGCCAATTATAATAAATCAAACATCTGATTGTAAGATAAAAGCTTTCCAACCTTCTTGAATAAAGCATATGCATGTCAGTAAAGTGACTACAATTGTTTCGACGGCGTTATAAGCTTCCTTCAAGAGGTCAGAATGGAAGAGTTGAAGCAGTATGTGTCCTCAATAAAAACTAAAAGCAGCTCTCTTTCAAATGAGCAGTTTTGAAAAATAAAACACATCAGGTGTACTTAATGTGTTTTCTTTTGCCAATTTTATTACAATACGCGCTCTAATTGCATTATTTAGTCATTTTAGCAGATTCTGAATAATTGATTCAATAAAAATAGAAAATGACAATAATTAATTACTTGAGATTTTAACTGTGGCCTTTCCCCTGAAAAATGTTGAAATGAATACAATTATATATTAAAAAATGTATGTGTTCTAAAATGCATTAAAATAAAATTTAAAATTAAAAATTACGTGATGCTTTTGTGTTTTACCCTAACTATTATATTTAAAATTGACACTTGAGTTTTATGTATATATTTTTTGCAGGTAGATTCAAGAGGAAAGAAAGGAGAACTATATGAATTTGAATATTAATGTATTACATATGTGACCATCAGAGTGGTCAAGATCAGGCTTCAAAATGCTGATCTATTGGATGTGTCGCCAGTGATGTAACAGGCCATATGATGAATGACGTTGCTAAATAATGTAGCCACAAAATTCTGACTAAACTATAGTCTCAGACCAATTAAAATGATGGACGGGACAGACACAGAAAGGGATTTTGAAATTTCTGAGTTACAGTAGTTTATATTACAAAAAATTCAAATGTGTTTCATGCTCCTTAAAAAATTTGTTAACATAAACTCTAGTTGATTTTTTGAAAATGTTGTAGAGGAGATATATATGCTATAAATGTTACTGTTAAAGATAAATTAAATAACGTTAAAATATATATGGAATTATAACACATGATTTTTTTGACCTCTTTAATAATATAGCTAGAGATGATTTATACAGTGCCATAATAGAATTATGTTAAATATATGCTAAAATAATCGTAACCTAACTGCATCAAAATTCAAATTTATTTTAAATACTCTAAAACTTGTATTTATCTCAATGTACTTTCATATACAAATTAAAACAGGGCATTCCTCAGGGCGGAATTCCTCGACCTTATTGGTCAATGCATATGTTCATGAAATCAAGCGCTCCTTCAGTAATCATATCATATACAGTTTCGTTGATGACATAATTACTATAAAAGGATTTCTAGATTCACCAATATTACCATTTAATTTCATTCTCGATATTAGTTTCTAATATATGATATATATTTTAGAAATATTTGTATATAATATATATTTTAGTTTGTAGAATATATGACAAAACCGCTTCCTACATTTTTAATGCAAATAAATTTCAAAATTATTCAATAAAATCGTTCTAAATTTGTATTTAAAATATTAATAATCCTTTAATATGAATTAAGAAGTTGAGATCTCCCTGTTATTATGAAGAACATTTTAAAATTTAATCCAAGCAAGATTAAGAAATCAATACCCACTGCAACTTATTATTTTCTTTATAAAGAACCAACTTTGAAACAAAACTATTTTTAATAAGCCCTTACCTACCTCAGTATCGTTAACTTTTATTTAAGTGGAAGAATATTCTTTTTAGTAATAACAAATTTCTGAAAACGTCTTATCTCTATTATTAAACTTTTTTTCATTTTTACAAAATTTACATGTTTTAACGATTTTTGTACTTCTTTCTTATTGATTCCTATTTATCATTATTTTTTAATCCTATATTACAATATTTGTACAATATTACTATTTGATGCTTGTATAAATTCTTATTGCCATGTTGTCTCCTTTGCCTATCACTAGATATTTTGTCAGCTTATAGCATTTCCTTTGTGATAGACGATTACATTTAGTATGTGATTTCCTGAAACCGGTAAATTTAATATATTTGCTGATTTTATACGTATGTGCTATATTATTTTTTACCGTATTCATTATTTTGTATTAATCTTTTTACATATTATGCACTTTTATTCATTTTCAATTATTTTTAAATCCATTTTTTATCATTTCTTTTCTGCATTGGGTCATCTGCATAATTTCTGTAATAATTTTTACAGTATGTAGAGAGAAATACATCTCCATTAAGTGTTTCTCTACCAGGGTTGGTCCTTGAAAACGTCCATGGCCTAATAAATATTTGTTTTAGGTTTCGCACATCTCATATCAAACTTTCACACATACGTGCTTTTTTGTCTTCTGTAGTTTTTTATGTTTTATCTAAAGACTTTCAGTCTCTGTGCTTAATTTTAACTTCCTGTATTTTTACTTTTTGCCAAATTTTACCTTCGTTCAACCAGCTGAAAGGGGACTCTTCAAAAATTCTCCATTACTAACCACTCAGTTTTATGCCTTTTAATTTGTTTCGTACTGCTTAGTAGCTTATTCTGAAAAGTCAGGACAGAAATTTAAACATATATGTAAATTGACATTGAAAGCTAATAAAACAATAATTGCTATTTTGTTATTTTCGATCCAATCACATAAATGCGCTATAACATATGCATTGTGATTGTACATTGCAAAAATATAAACATTTTAGTATCAATTTTGAATGTTAAATAGCTTTTGTTTGTTTTTTACCTTAGGTTAGTCTGAAAAATATGGACAGAAATTTAAACTTGTATGTAAATTGATATTGAAAGTTAATAAAACAATAATTGTTATTTTCGATCCAACCACAGAAATGCATATGACATATGCATTGTGAATGCGCATTGCAAAAATATAAACATTTTAGTATCAATTTTGAATGTTAAATAGCTTTTGTTTAATTGTTTTTTACCTTAATAAGCTATATAAAAAGGAATTATACTGTTTTCATAATACCGCAAGTGAACAATATTTATTTTCAAAATATTTTTGCTGTTACCCAAATATTTAGATCTATTATTTGCAAGAAAAATATCAAAGTCTGCGTTTACATATTTCAAATAACAGAACATAAGCTATGAAAGAAAGAAGGTGCGAGAAAATCAATTGCAAGCGAAAAACATCGTACTGAACCCAGAAAGTTTAGGAGAAAAAACTGGGATTTTCCTAAAGGTGGGAGCTGCGAAGGAAAAATTTTGTTGAACTGTGAATCATTTATCAATGGAGGTTGTCATCAAACGCACTGTCACGTGATACGTCAGCCATTTGATGACGTCGGTGTACTACCATCAATCAAATTTGCAGGTCTTTTCTGGTGGAATTGAGATTGGCTTTTAGGGCTTTCAGCAGAATCATCATATGAAATTTTCTATATTATAAGTCACCAAACTGCTGAACAGTTTTGTTCTTATTGGTGTACACGCTGATATTTTTTATTATGTGTTAAACATATTGATAACTTCTTTGGAATTTATGAAATGTAAATATAAGTTTATTTACTGATGCTATAGCGAGTGCCTTCATTAATATTTCATTCTTTTTAAAGTATTACTATTTTCTAATTTGACCCTGCTTAATGTTTCGGATGAGTTGTCGGATAGTAGGGAGCACTTGAAAATTCAACCGACTAACCATCCACTGGCCATCCGGTTGTAACCAGATACGTCACAGTTGTTTTTTGGCTATCTGATGAACTAGCAGAAAAAAATCGCAGCAAGGTTCTAGACAGCATTTCCAGTTAAAGCAGCAAAACAAATCTTTTGCGCATCACGTGACCATGGTGACTATATAACCTTGTGATCGGGGAAATTCTGTCCCATTAAATTTAAAATTAACCTGAACTTATAGGCATAATGCAATACAGAAACCTTACTTAACTCATTTTCTGAACCTCCTCCCTTAAACTCAATGTAGGAAATAATAATAATAATAATAATAATAATAATAAAAATAAAATAAAAACTGGCCACTTCCACATGAGAGCCAATTAGCATTCACCTGTTCTCCTAGGAGAACTGTATAGAAAAGTCTGTTCTATATTGAGCAGCACCCATCTTGCCTTCGGGAGCACATAGTATTTTATTATCTTGCATATCACCCAGGAGATACACCCCATAGAGGCTAGGGGCTCCGTAAAACCGTGTCCAACACAACGAGAGAATTCTGTTCCATTTTGCGTATAACCGAACTGTGAATGAAACTAGTTTTCAGACTCTCCGGGTCATGACCGGCTGCCATCGATCATAACAACAGACTTTTCATATGCGTTCTAAATAAATTAATTGTATATATTGAATTACTTAGTCATTATGACATAATTCGAACGTTGTAATAAATTATTTATTGTTAAAATTATGATTATGAAGTACTAATTAGGGTATACCAACTTACTCAAATCGTTATAGAATTACGTGCATCAATATTCATGACTGATTAATAAGTTTCCTTTTGCGATATATGGGATATTATTTTAGGTATACTGTAAATTGTAAGAGTAATAAATGCCCCAAAATTTAATATAATAATAACTCTTGAAAAAAATGTCCAATAGTTAGTTACAAAGTTTTCATTTTGCATATTTTATGTTTTCATTATTGATTTAGCCTAGTTCAAAAAGGCACCGACTTCATTCCGAAGCTCTCCATCTTCAAACGCCATACTTCCTTAAATAAATCAGTCATTTGTGACATATGCGTGTTTACTTCAAGGAAGTATAGTAAGTTATATTCTTACAAGAGCAGTTTTATTTATTGTGACTTTTATAGTTGCTGGTTCTTTTTCGAACGATATGGTGAGAAACATAAACAAAATTTGCGATAGAGTAATAACTTTTATACACGGTGGTAGAGAGGGAGTCGCAGAGCGTTAACTTATACGCAATTCGATTTGAATAACTCATATCATATTTGAAGAGTTGTCATCGGATGGTGGAATGTTTATTATAATAGCTGACTCGTTTGAGGCGATTAAAGGGTTGTTTTGAATGAGTACCTATCATCGTTTTGAACTCAGTCACAAGGTTAGGATGTTAAATGTTGCACATAAAAATACAAAAAGCAGACGATTGTTACATAAATGTCCTATTTCAGTGCGAACTGAAAGCTGAACGTCGAATGTTATTTGGACCATACCGATCCAGTGAAATAGACAAACAACAAACGATGGAGTTGCGACGCCATCTAGTGGGACAAAATAGAAGTTAAACAAGAAAAGATAAAATCCAGCAAATATGAACGCAAAGTGAGATGCAAAAAAAAATTTAATTCACCAAAATGCTAGAGCTTTTGTTAACAAAAAAAACCCCTCAAAGATATAATCAAAATTTGAAGAGTACGTTTTAATAATTGAGGCAGAAGAATTATCGAAAAGATGACAAGCAATCCAGCAGCGATTGCAAAATTTTTAATTTCTCGTTTATTGCATCTAATTTTTACATCTTATTCGTGACCTTTATTCATTTTGCTTTGTGATCTGGTTATTGATTTTTTGTGCCCAAATTCACTTTCCGTATTTATCTTTTTAAAATGTTAATTGAAAATTCGAAACGCTCAATTCGTTCTGGAGGTATTGATTTCACAGACTCACGAACAGACATATTAATACTCATACTCACACATACTTAAACACACACATACACATACACAAATACACACACACATTAACATACACACACAAACATTACCTCAAAAGTACTCAATTTGAGTTCAGGGATGCTAAAAACGTGCTCTGTCTTTGAAAACTCGAATTTGAATTTTCGACCTTATCGCAACACTTTCCTTATACATGTATGTAGTGAAATTAAAAACCACATATATTTACTATAATTTAAACTCATAAATTTTGTATTATTAATTAAGTGAGAACATTAAAACAATAGCACAAAAATTTTTAAATAGCTTTAAAGCTTTTAGATTAATACAAAAACTTTTATTTGCCGAAATTGGGAACATAAGAGCATGTAATGAAATGCTTTAAGTATTTGCGAACAAGCTTTTATCTAAATCCATTAAAAACTGAAAATGTTTATCCGTCAGTATAATGTTTATATACCGCGTGATTTCATAAGTAAAATTACTGACAACTGGAAACTTATCTTGTAAACCATCACCTATATACAACTTTAGGTTATACAGTTAAACGTATAAACTTTCTCACGCTATAGAATATTAATGGATTTTTAAGAAACTATTTTTCCGGCTTGGTTCCGAAACATCTAAAACTAGAAAGAGTTTCTTGAAATTTGAGCGAAAACTTTGAAATTTATTCGAAATTTTATATTTCCTTAACATGGCAGCATTGGGCAAAAATGTGATATAATCATGCATAAAATGAGTTATGATGCTCAATGATCCCGAAACGTAATAATTTCAATCATTATAGTGGCAAATAGTCGTGATACAATTTTTATGTTCGTGACGCCATCACGACCCTCCTGAAGGGGTACATTGCCAGGTTTCACATCAATCCATAGATTTTTTCAATCCCTTTAAAATGAAGGGTAATATGCTACAATTGGGATCATTTGGATCAACAATACAAGTTTCTCTTTCTCTTTTTTTGCAAAATTGCAAAAAGGAAAAAAAAAATTACAAGCTACTTAGAAATGGATTTTATTACGAAAACGTCAAATTGCGGCTTACTTCAATTAACTTTTGAAGTGATAAAATCTTGTAGGAATCAATTAAATTGTTTTTTAATATACCTTGATTTGAACACGTTCTGCTTTAGTCCTGCATGGAGTTTTATAATTGGGACATTTTTATATGATCAGTATATGAAGTTTTAACAAGACACTAGTCCTAAATCGAACATATAATATGTCCAAACAAATTCTTAAAAATCTGTTTGAAATTTGTTATGAAATATTCATTAAATCCGAATTTTCCAAATCTTGTATCATGTTTTATTTTAAATATAAGTATTAATGTGATTATATCTCCCGCATCTGTAAATATCAACTTTAATCTAAAAGTTTGTTACATTTGCTTTTGCAACAACTTTGCGAATATTTTAATTATAAATGTGCATTTCGATACTATATTTCTCCTGCTAAATCATTAGAATATAATTTTAATAGAAAAAAAAATTGCACATTTCATTGCAATTCAAAGTATTCGTTTAAAAACTCATTAAGATGCTTTAAGTACTTTCAGAAGTCAAATACATTAAGCAGATCTCTTTTTAAGTATTTGAAATTTGTGAATTTGAAAACGTAATTAATCCGTTAAATAAATTGAAAACATTGCAAAATCCATTAAAATCCTACTCAGATGTAAAGCAAGAAAAATCATTCAACGAATTTTTTTTTTTGCCGCTTGCATTACTTCCTACAGCGTATTGATTTTTATTCACATGAAGTTTATTTATGCTATTTTAAGAGAAAGTGCATTCTTGATGAAAATTGTAAAAAGAAAGACATAATTGTATTAGAATTTCTTGATGGATAAATTGTATTTTTACTATTCTTCAGTGCAATTTCTGTATTATAAGAACAACAATATGTAAACCTGTCAAAGTCAGAGAGAGAAATTAACACTCTTAAAAAATAATGCTACAACTTTTTTTAGTACATTTTCTTTTGGTGAACAATGTATGATGATTAGCGTCGAAAATAGTAGTCTCAATCGAAAATTGGTCCAGTTAGGTATTGCCCCATGATCGAGATTCAACGTTTAAAGACCCCCATTGGAGGCTTCAGGAGGAGTCTGATGGACCTTACTTACTCCTATGATTTTATCCATCTCGGGGGCGAAATCGAAAATCCAACTCCGTCAGGTTCGATCCAGTAGTCGATATTATTGTTGAGTTGCTTTTTTGTCCACGGATTATTTAGTAGTTTATTTAGTAGTTGATTTCGTCCACGGATTAAGTTGAACAGATACGATTCAAATTCGGAATGCTTAAAACATGCAAAATTATACTTGAACTCACCTTGAATTACCTTTAAAACCTTCCAATACTGAAGAATCGATAAAAATTGGTAGAGTTCGGGAATCGATTCTACATTGAATGATCTTATTTTCTGTCTTAAAATCAGGTATCTTCCTAAGGTCCTCTACGTCAATCCTTTAAAATATAAATATTAAATTGAATATGTTGAAATGTACTGGCCGCAAAAAGTTAAGAGTATTGAAAAAACATCTGAAAACATTGCCTAAGGCTTAAGAATGACACTGATGTACATTCGGTAAGATGCTCAGAATACTTATCAAAGGTAGACATTGCTTCGAAGCATGAAAAAACTCTTTAACCACAATGGCTCTCTCTAAACATAATGGCTTTTCCTTCATTATACTATGAATATATTTCACCTTTTAATCCTGCTTTTAAAACAAGCTAGAAGTATGTGCTTTTTCTGCCGAACACTAAATTAGTATCCGTGAGTACGGCAAATGATATCATCCAATTGAATTATGTCACTAACCAATTTGATTTTAATAGGTTCAGTACTTTAGGGAGAAAACTGGTTGCATAACTCCATAGTTCAAATTGTGCATGCGTATAGTGGCACGATACATATGCGTACAGTGGCAACAATAACTAAGAAAGATCAATCGTGCTTTATGCACGATTGATTGTTGAAACACTTTCCAACTTGCATTGATTGTGGAAGATCCAGACCACACGACTGACTTACAGGCTTGAGGCTTACAGTAGCTTTTTGTGTGGCCGGAACTTGCATTGATTGTGGAAGATCCAGACCACACGACTGACTTACAGGCTTGAGGCTTACAGTAGCTTTTTGTGTGGCCGGAACTTGCATTGATTGTGGAAGATCCAGACCACACGACTGACTTACAGGCTTGAGGCTTACAGTAGCTTTTTGTGTGGCCGGAACTTGCATTGATTGTGAAACACTTGCATTGATTGTGAAAAACTTTCCAACTGAAATGCAATTTTATATAAACATCTCTAAAATGTGATACATTCAGCGTTAATATTGTTTTAATTATCACTATACTACAGTAATTTAAAATACTTGAAAACATCAAGCCTAATCGGAAAAACGATTTTAGTTACATAAAATGAACTTTATTCAACTGACGTGATCGAAATATAAATCGTGTATCTCTCAATACAAAATCAATGAATATTTCATTCATATTACTTATATTCCAGAGCTAACTAATGTTGCATAAAAATTTTTAGCAATTCTTACGCAACTCACATTACAATCGTTTGTCTCGTTTACATTCTGCATCCCTTAAAATTAGGCTTTGTTGTAGAAATAATCAAATAAAATAAAATCATATAAAATAAAAATATTTTAATTACGTAGGCACGGAATTTAATTACACAGGAAATACTAAAAAATAAAGCGGTTTTATGACGGATGAAACACTAAATATAAATTTAAATAATCTTTAATAATTACGATATGTATATAGCGGAAAACAATAGATGCCATATTTTATTTTGCAATGAATCACATGACCTCTTCATATGTCATAGGTATAATTATTATTTCAATTTTTATTTAAAAAACTACGCAATACATTTTGTTGCCGAATATTTCCTAGAATTTTAGAAGCAATTCGTGAATTTTAATTTCGCTTAAAAATGTTTAAAAAATTAGGTCCCATAGGGTTCACTGTATTTCATTTTCTCAATCCGGGTTAAATTCGAAACTCATTAGGTGATACTACTTATTTTCATTGCCATATGTCCCACAGACCGTCTCAACAACATACTAAAATTTCATTTTGAGAAAGTTATCGTCAGAAATAACAGACAGACTGGCAGAATGAACACAGTTATAAACACTTTTCAACAATGTTGGCAAGTGTTAAAAAACTATTTTACCGTTTTTCGTTATGGAGAAACGCTGTTGCATTTTATCTAACAGATAGGTCATCCAACCATTGGACAGACCAATATAATGCTAAAGAAGGGTTTTCTTTCCTTAATCCTTTTTCAAACCATATACATTTTCAGTTTAGTTCAAAATTGTGCTCGATACAAAAACAGTTCTTTTCCTGCGGTATTTGCTTCCTCGATTAAGAAATCTGAGTAAAACTCTCACAAAACAGCAAAATAATGATATGATAAAATAATATCATTTAGTAATTTACTTCCTGTCTTTCGGTAATTGAAATGATAAGGGAGTTCCAATAGATTTTTTTTCTATTTGACATAAAACTATGTGCTAAATAAATATCCATTTTTGTATGCATGTATTAAAATATTACAGTTTTAAATCACTTTATTGAAAACGAACATACAAAAATGACATTTCAGTAATGTTTATTCCAATAATATTCCAGAGATTTACCGTTCTTATGCAAATGAGGTTGTCGTCTACCGAAATAAATCGTCTGCTTCCTTCCAGTATCGCTGACGTTCCACCGCATCCGCAGCATGTAAAGGAATATGAAGCTCACTTATATTCTTGAACTGTCGGTGAAAGGGATATAAATTAATATAACTGAATTTTAAACACGACATGATATGAGGTTGATTTTATTTTTGTAAGAAAACTACGATGTATTTCAAGTATATATGTATTTTTATTCAATACTTGCGAAGTACCGGATGATTGAAAAATTGGGCACATAACAGTCGGAATATGTCATATGCTAAAAGGTACAAAATGCAATGGAAAATCATTTTTTCATTGCAGGGATGCGAAAGCCAAAATTCAAAACAGGGACCACTGAAAATAAATACAAAAGAGAATCTTTTCCAGAACTCCTTGAACAATCCAACCCTGCATGCCCCATGCACTGTTGGGTTGTTCAGACGGCATTGAAAAACATTTACTGCCCCAACCAGGATTTGAACTACAGATATTCGCATGGGCCAGTTGACTACTGTTGTGTAACTATCAACTTTCTAGGACAGAATTACAAGGTCTATTAGTTGCATTGGATACTATATAATATGTAGCTAGTTTTATTTTATTTTTTATTTTTTTATTTTATTCTATTTAAGAGGCACTACAGATGAAATACATGTACAGTAGCCACACAGATATAAAAAGAACAGACCATAACACACAATAATACTAAGTAGTATACATGTCAAGCACATCTAACCAGGCTTTTTTAAAACAGGCAGGAGTCAAATTAAATATATCAATATCAGTACAATAGGTATCATATAGATCAACAAATTTATAGATAAAATAGCATTTCACGTAATTGTGTTTAACAGTAGCATTGTGAAACAAAGTTTTTTTCCTAGAATTATTTACATATATATGAAATTCCAGTGAAGAAAGTATAGTGGGGCAATCAATAGTGTTATTTAAGAGTCTATAATAAAACAAGAGGCAGGGCCATTTTCTTCTTTTTTCAAGAGACATTAAATTATATTTTTGTCTGAGATCACTCGTATGCATATCATAAGGATAATGGCCGGTCAATCTGTAATCCATAGTGCGTAAAAGTTTACTTTGCACAACTTCCATTTGATGAGAATGCAGCTGTAAACAGGGTCCCAGATCATTGCACAATATTTCAAAATTGGTTTAACAAGAGTATTATAAATGCAAATAATAGTATCAGACCTGGCAAAAACACGAGATCGTCTTAAGGTGAAACCAAGTCTTTGGTAGGCGCTTTTACTAGTGTTATCGATATATCTCTGAAAGTTAAATGTATCATCGAAAGTGACACCCAAATCAATAATATGAGTACATCGAGATAGAGGTAGATTATTTAAAATGTAATTGTAATTGCGAATATTACAGAACATAGACATGCTTTTAACATAGAATTTTGAAACATTTAAATGGAGTTTATTTAAAACAGACCAGTTGTATAGTATATCTAGATCTTTCTGCATCAGTTCACAATCAGTTAATGAGTTGAATTTCAAATAAAGTTTCAAGTCGTCAGCAAACATAAGACATTTTGCAGTTTTAAAATCCGGGGTATTTCAATAATAACAAAAAAGATCAATCATGCTTAAAGCATTGATTATGAAACACTTTCCAACTTCAATGCAATTTTGTTTAAACATCTCAATGCAATACATTCCTAAGTAATATTTTTAAACTTATCGCAATACTAATTTTATTTATTATATTTGAAAACTTAAACATACATCGAAAGAAATGAACTTCATTCAAATGACGGCATTGAAATATAAATTGCCTGGTTTAAACATCGCTAAAATGCGATACATTCATCGGTAATATTTTTAAAATAATCATAATACTACAATAATTTACTATATTTGAAAACTTCATCGAAAACAACTGATATTCATTCAAATGACGCATAGAAAAAATAACACGCCTAGCTCTCTCTATAAAAGCAGCATTTCATTCATAACATTTTCCCAATCATTTCATTTATCACAGTACTAAAATAATGTATTTTATTTAAAAACTTAAGACCATGGAGCTACAAGTAATTAAACTCTATGCTTAAAACTTCATCGAAAAAAATCGCCCTTCTCTCTGTAAGCGCAATGAATATTTCATTCATATCGGCTATGCAGATTCCATGAGCTAAATACTTTTGCGTTAAAAAATATAGCAACTCTTATACAACTCATCCTACATATTTTGCTGTTTACATTTTACATAAGTGAAAAATAGGTTTCGTTGTAGAAATAATCAAATTTGGATGATCATTTAAACTCAAATATATTGTAACTGCGTTGTTTCAGTATGTAGAGGCACAGAATGTAAGCAAAAATAAAGCGGTTTTAGGACGAATGCAACACTCAATATGAATTAAAAAGAATTTAAAAAATCCGATTTTGAGACAAGATAGATGCCATATTTTATTTTGAAGTGGGTCACGTGATTTTTTTCATATCATATTCATGTGATCGCTTCATATATGAAGTGTAATTATCATTATAATTTTTATTTAAAAAACTACTGAATATATTTTGCTGAATTTTTTTTATATATTTTGTGGAATAATTTGAATATTACCTAAAATTTTCGAAGGAATTTGTGAATTTTAAATCCGCTTAAAAAATGTTTGAAAAATTAAGTCCCATGGGGTTCAATGTATTTCATTTCTTCAACCCAGGTTCAATCCAAAATTAATTGGGTGATATTATTATTTATATTCCCATAGGTCCTACAGACCGTCTGAACAACATACTAAAATTTCATTTTGATCAAGTCATTTTTACGGCAGTTATCGTGCTAACGGACAGACAGACAGACAGACAGACAGAATGAACAAAGTCATAAACACTTTTCAACTTTGTTGTAAAGTGTTAAAAATTAAAAAAGAAGCCGACCCAGATTTGATCCCTGAATCACACCAGAGGAATTACTGTATAGTCTACAGTTTATACCAAAGTACTTTACAGAATACAGTCTATCTGTAATATAAGGGTTCAACCAAGACGACAAATCAACACTTAATCCAGTAGCAATCAGTTTACGGGTTAATAACCCCAGGTCGATGTGATCAAAAGCCTTACTAAAATTAGTATAAATAATATCCAGTTGGCTCTTGGTTTTAATAGCATCAATAATATCACTGGTAAAACAAGTTAAATTAGTTAATGTTGAACGAATTGATATAAAGCCATACTGGTACAGAGATATCCATTGCTTAATTTAGGAAAAGATCCTTTCATGCATAACACATTCAAAAACCTTGGAAAAAGAGTACAGGATAGTAATAGGCCTGTAGTTGGAAATATCATGCTTATTGTTCTTTTTATGTACCGGAATAACTAGACCATATGTTCAGACATTGGGGAAAGTCATAGTTTCAATCGAAATATTTAACAAGATGAGCAAGGGGTAAGTTAAGGATTCAGCACAACCCTTAATAATGAAAGAGGGATCATCGTTACAACTTATAGACTGACTGGATTTTAACTTCTTTAGGGATTTGGCAACATCATTTTCAGAAATATATTTAACACTAATTAAGTCAGTGTTATTGAGTTCACAATACTTGGTCAGCAGTTCAATTTTTTTTTTATATATATACATTTTACGATTTATTTAAGTATATGAGAATGTAGTTTCTATAAAAGATCAATGGAATAAAGCTTATAGTATAAATAAAGCTTTTCTAAATTGTTTGATATTTTTATATTAGAAGTCATTCATACACGAAATCCACATTTTATATGTATGCATAAAAATGTTTTATACCGTCTTTTTTATACCGTCTTTATACCAGATTTCTATAATATATACTATAATTAAAAATATGCTATATGAATGGCCGTGAATCTTACACATTGTTACTTTCCTCATATACATAATGTATAAGGAAATTATTGTGACGGGGTCGAAAATTCGAAATCGAGTTTTCGACGTGAGAGCACGTTTCAAGCATCCCTAATCACGAATCAAATACTTTTGAAGTGATGTGTGTGTGAGTGTGTGTGTGTGTGTGTGAAAGTATGTGTGTGTGTGTGTGAAAGTGTGTGTGTGCGTGTGTGTGTGAAAGTATGTGTGTGCGTGTGTGTGTGTGTCAGTGAGTCTGTGGAGACGATAACTGACGCACGAATGGACCAATTCGAACGAAATTTGGTACAAAAATCAGAATCCGTAAACACTGGAAGCCTATTGTTTTTATATGCAATCGAATGTTCAGAACACCCCAAAATTTTCGAGTCAAATTTTGAAAACAGTCAAAAATCAAAACCACTAATAAAGTTACACAAATAGACATTTCTTATGTAATTTTTTATTAGAAAACGATTGACATAAATTTTAGAACGCTAACACGAACCGTTCTCAAGATATTGCCCATTTGTCAAAAAAATGATCAAAAAGTTATATGAAATGAAAAAAAAAATTTCTATTGAGAAACCTGTTCCCTTTTCATATATGTAATACCATGCGATAAATTGGGTGACATCATTCTCGTGGATCTAGCTCATTCCATTCATGAAAAAAGATGCTTTGAGAAATACTTTTGTATTTGAACTAAAATAGTCATTTATCTGCTGTAAGAATAACTTATTTTTCCGTCCATAACGCTTGGCGAGATTTTGGCGACGAATTTGGCGGAATGTCGCCAACTTGGCGACATTTTTAATTGTTGCCAAATTAACAAAAATCTCGCCGAATTGATAAAAATGACGCTAAATCAATGAAAATGACGACTAATTGAAGAAAATTCAATATCTTGGAAAGAATATAAGTATCTACTTTAAGAATAACATTTTTTGTAACTGTAAATTAGTAAATTCATTGCATTATATAAGGAAAGTCATGTATTGCCCACATCAGATTTTTTTCACTGTGAAAGAAATAAATTCATTGCATTATGTAAGAAAAAATTCATTGCATTATATAAGACATAGCTGCTTTCGGCACGTCCTTCGCAGTTAGGCCTTCCGGGCAGCGTCGCGGAATGTGATTATTAGGTGTCCACAATTGATGTACAGTCAATATGTACATTTCGAAATATGTACAATTTGAAAGGAAAACTGAGATGACTCTTAAACGCTAGGCATCTATGCAAATGTTAACAAATTAAATGGCATTATCCTAATTTGTTAGGCTTTACCGCAATGCTTGCTTGTAAACCTCATTTTTTGATTTTCCTCCCGGAGCTAAAATATACAAATTTTGTGAAGTTCCTACTCTTGAGCATGTCACATACAATTGGCCATGAGAGAAGCAAGAACTTTATAAATCCACGTCTGCAAACTTAAGGGTTTGTCCTTGAGCTTTGTTGATGGTCATGCAAATGCCAGTCTGACTCGTTTGAAGCTAAATGATAGGTCGGTTGGTATCAACGGTATACGAGGTATGACTACGTCCTCTCCTTTTGTCTTTCCCGTTAATATTGTGGTATCTATGACATTTTGTAAAATATTTTTTACACAGAGCTGTTTTCTATTGCATAGTTTGGTGGTTCCAGATTCCGCAGAAGCATTATTGGTGATCATGTCTTTAACTTCAAGATATGAAAAGGCATTCCACGTGGCTCAAGGTAGTTCTGAAATTCTAGTGGGTAATTAACGGTATAATCGGTATCCACTGCAAAGTCAAATGACTTGTCACGATATAAAATGATGATAATTAAATGACCATTAATCCTCACAAAATGCTGTTAATTAAATAACTATTTCGATTTCTTAATAATTTTCGTTGTTGAATAAGCCTGTGACAAATAAACCCTGGTTATAGAGTTTCCACTTAAATTCATATTTCAAACTTGCGATTTTAAAAAGTTGCGATGCGTTCAATAACCTCCCACAAAACTCAGAGATTTAATTGACTTTCACGTTTTAAACCAACGATGTCCAACCTTTTTCTTTGGGAATCATGGAGTTTGAGAGTAGAACTCCTAGAAAAAAGTTTCGTTTTCCATTAATATCTCGACAACCCCTGGTCTTAGAAACTCAAAACTTGGACTAATTTATGGAAATATATTTTAAAGTTACTCATAAAATTTCATTAAATTCGGTGCAGCTGTTCTCTCGTGATAATGAGACAAACAAAAGTTTAGTTTTTCACTAATATCTCGAGAACGCCTGGATTTAAAAACTCGTAACATAGACTAAATTTTAAGTGAGGCTATTTTTAGACTACCCACCAAATTTCATCAAATTCTGTTCATCCGTTCTCCCGTGATGTTGGATCATACATACATACATACATACTTTTCTTCTTTATATATATAGATATGGTCACTTCAAATATAGTTCCGAATCACGTTCCAGTAGCTCCATCAATAGGGTGTTTATATAGAAGATATTTATTATTCTAAATTCGATTAAGACAATATTTTAACAATGGCGCCCGAAAAACGCAACCTAGGAAGTAAAGTGGTTCACTGAGATCGAGCAATTCGAGTTTTCCGCACACCTACATCTTTTTCAGGGCTCTCCACATTATTATAGCGATTGCAAATTTGTATGTGTTACTACAAATACGATATAACTATATAAAAACAGAAGAAAATAGAGGTCATATACATATTTGAATGTTTTACTTTGATATGGAGATTGAGAACGTATTGGTGACTGCCACTTTTAGAAGCAAAGAATATTGTGCCCTTAACATAATAGAACTATTCAAGTAGGTATATGTGATTCAAATCCCGAATGCAACTTTCTTTACAATATACTTTCTGACTTGCGACAGTAAAAAGAAAACAAGGTCTTATTAAATCTCATCGATTCCATTAAACTATATATACGAATAAACATAGATTTCTTTATAAAAGTATTTTAAAATATTTATTTGTAAATACGCAATGAAAAACTACCTGCAAAAAATGATTTTTCAGTAACATTTTTCTAATAATAGCGAAGAGATTTATCGTTCTGATACAGACGAGGATTTTGTCTACCCAAATAAATCGCCTGCTTCCTTCTAGCGTCGCTGAAACTCACTGTATTTGCAATATTTATAGGATACGGAAGCTTACATATATTCTTGAACCGTCATAGAAAAGGAAATAGCGTTAATACACTTCATGTGTATATTTACTTAAATTGCTGGGTTTTCCTTTGCTGAAAAGCAGGCTGCATTTTATATAAGAAGACGATGTTATTAAATTGAATAATTCGCTAGAATTGATGTTTAAATTATCTTAAATACTTATTCTAAGAAAATATAAGATAGATATTTAAAAATATTAATTCGTTTCGTAGACCAAATCCTCTCGATATTTAATGTTCAATCAGTTTCTGAAACCGACATTTTCCCTTCATTTTCAACTGATTTTGATTCCCTTCTCCGATGGAAGTTAGATTACGTAATAAAATAAAATAGTATGGAAGCACGTCAACTAATTAATACATAAAAATCAAAGCCAAACAAAAAATAGGTTTTAAAAGTCCTTTATTAAAATCTCTTTTTTGCGATGTATAAAATCCCACGGCATGTATAAAATCGTTAATTACGATGTATAAAATCATCAGTGGCATGAAAACATGTTTTCACTGAACCACTGATGAAGGGTATAATATTGCCACATCGCAAAAAGGAGATTTTAATAAAATACTTTTAAGACCTATTTTTTGGTTGTCTTTGATTTTAATGTAGCTTACATAATTTTCAAAACAAATAGTGTGCTGCTTCTTCCCCTTTAGTTTACAGTTAAAATATTTTTTTCAAAATAGGTTGTTTTATATTTTGTCGGGAATTGCATCGTATTCATTTGTTGGTGGTATTTATAAGTAATAAACATATTTTATCATACGATGGATTATTTAACTGGTATATGTCTGCAACTAGAACGTTTAAAAAAATTCAATCTTTAGCATATAAATAAAATATTGACAAATATAAAAACAACATATAGCTTTTATACTAGAATACCAATCTTCCTTTAATAACGCCATGTAAGTATAATAAATAAATCAAATTATTAGGCGGATTTGGGGAGAAAAATTTCATGATAAATGAAACAGAGTGATATCTCTGATAAAAGCATAACAATCTACACAGTGTAAGGAATGCGTTTTATGTCTGTGCTTGAATCACTGCTTTGTCTTACCTGATCTAACATAATAAAATCTCTTAGTTCTCTATAGTTGGTTGATAAATTTAAGTATTTATTTTATTCTGCTACTACATTCGAAATATTTAAACTTTAAGAATTTTCATGTTTTCAAATATTTTGTGTTATTAACTTATTTCAATTAATGTATATTAAGAAAATTAACTTGCATGTAAAATTAATTGAATGATAATTAAAAAATCCAAAATAATGTTACAATGTATTTAATACAGTTAGCAGTAGTACTAAATAGTTTATCATTAAGTAATTCAATGCTTTATTACTTTTATACTGTTGTACCTGTTGTGTTTATTTCAGACCAATCTGGAAAAGACTCAATTTTGTTTTAAAGTACTTAAATATGAAATCTTAAATCGCATATGTTTGGAGCATAAATCACGAATATAAAAATATAGTATCTTGTCTAAATTTTGCAAATAGTATCTCCGTTTTACTTAATCACCTTCAGTTTTACTTTGTACTTTAGTACACTGACTTCCAAAAGTTAAGCACACAATGCAAATTTTAATTTTTCGAAAGCGTATTTGAATTTGAGTGGCTGAAAATTGTTACGGATGTAGATGGCGGTATCTAAATATCGTACGCATATTTAATGGCGGTTCTGTGACGGCCGCGCGGTATCGGGATGAAATCCTAGACGGCGATTGTGTATTAAGAAATAATATTTCGGACCTTATGATTGAATTGAATATGAAAATAGTATGTCTTACTAAAATGATATTTTACATCCTATTTATCGGAAAGACAGACACACTAATTTGAAAAAAATATATTTGTTAGAATGTTCAAGAAATTGTTAAAAACAATTTACTGCGAAAAAACGTATTTGCGTAATTATTACTTAAAATGGGTATTAATAGTTTATTTAAAATGATAGGAGCATTGTGTATTAGGAAAATAATAGTTTGGACCTTATGATTGAATTGAATATGAAAATAGTATGCCTTACTAAAAGGATGTTTTACATATTATTTATTGGAAAGACAGACACATCAATTTGAAAAAAAATGTTTGCAAAAATATTTAAGAAATTTTTAAAAGCAATTTACTGAGAAAACGAAATAATTTCGTAATTATTACTTAAAATGAGTATTAATATTTTATTTAAAATGATAGAAGCATTATGTATAAAGAAAGTGATAGATTGGACTTTATGATTGATTTGAATATGAAAATAATATGTCCTACTAAAAGAATGCTTTACATCCTACTTATTGAAGAAACGGACACATTAATTTGAAAATATTACGTTTGTAAGAATGTTTTAGAAATTATTAAAGACAATTTACTGAGAAAATACCTCATAGAAATGTTTTATTTTGAGGATTTGAGCAATTTCTGCACAATTATACTGTATTCCATCTTGTAGAACTTAGTTATATTTAAATATAACAAGTATTAACAAAAGATAAAATTTCATACAGATAATATAATACTTTAAAAAAAAATTCATTAATGTTTTGGTATTGGGGATACGGGTGACTAATTATTACTAACTAATTGCATCAATCTCATTGAAATAAAAAAGCTGGATGCATGAGCTGTCTTACGGGTAAAGCATGAGTTAGTCTAGTAGGTTTTCTCTCTTAGTTATAAGCATGCCCAGTGGCTTAACTAGTTACAAATGTTTTCTTACTGTATATATTTTGTATTGCAAAAATGAACTACAAATATAAGTAATTCATTAAGCTATTAAAACAATATCGTAATTGATATACCAGTAATGTTACATATTTCAAGTAGCTCGAAGTTTATCATCTTGATAAGAATTTGGCTGCTTTGAACCCGGAATAAACTTCAGTTTATTTTCAGCTCTAAGTTAATTCGCTGTATCCGTAACAGTCATACAAAAGGAAAGTTTATTTCATTACCAGCTTGAAGTTTATAATTTTGATTAGAATGTAGCTGCAGTGAACTCAAATAAAACGTCTGTTAATTTTCAGTGTCACTGTAACTCACTGCATCCGTAACAATCACACAAAGGCAGTGTTTATATCATTATTAGCTCAAAGTTTATCGTTTTGATTAGAATGTATCTGTCGTGAACTCAAATAAGACGTCAGTTCATTTTCTGTTTCACGGTAACTCACTGTATCCATAATAATCACCCAAAAGAAGAGTTTATTTCATTAGTAACTCAAAACTTATCGTTTTGATGAGAATGTGGCTGTCGTAAACTCAAATCATTTCATCACTCATTTGTTCATTTTCATTGTCACATTAGCTCACTGTGTCCGTAAAAATCACACAAAAGGAGAGTTTATATCATTATTAGCTCAAAGTTTATCGTTTTGATAAGAATGTAGCTGTCGTGAACACAAATAAAACGCCTGCTCATTATCAGTGTCATTGTAACTCACTGTATCTGCAGCAATCACACAAAAGGGGTGTTTATTTCATTATTAGCTCAAAGTTTATCGTTTTTATTAGAATGTATCTGTCGTGAACTCAAATAAAACGTCAGTTCATTTTCTGTGTCACGGTAACTCACTGTATACGTAATAATCACACAAAAGGAGAGTTTATTTCATTAGTAGCTCAAAACTTATCGTTTTGATAAGAATGTGGCTGTCGTGAACTCAAATAAAACGTCTGTTCATTTTCAGTGTCACTGTAACTCACTATATCAGTAACAGCGTACAAAAATAAAGTTTACATATGACCTTTCACTAGGAGCGAAAACAAATTAATTCAGTAAATACAACTAAGATTCAAACACTAAGCAAAATTAACAGTATTTATTTGAGTGTAAAGAAATGGTATGTAAAACCAAATATATTTTCACGGGGTATTAATAATATGTTACACTGTTCAAAAATTCTATATGATAAACGACACTGTACCACCAATGATATGTTTGGTAACCATATTTACTGTAAATTAAATTGTTTTTTATAATTAGGAAAATTACTATAAATATAATGAAAAATATTATACACAAAATGTATATGTTATACAACGTTATTACAATGATAAATCAAAGATGTAATATTCTGTTACAAGTGCAGTTACTGGTATGGCCAAGTAAATCGCCTGCTTCCTTTTGCTATTCCTAAATATTACTGCATCTGTAATACTTATATGAAGCAGCTTACTTATATCTTTGAAAAGGCGAAAAAGTGAAATAAATTTTTCTAATTCAATATAGCGTTCTACGGTACCTATGCTGAAGTTATTTTAATTATATTTCAGAAAGATACTTCATGTTTTACTAAATGAAGAAATTATTTAATTATATCAAAGTATGTTTTTCCAGTCGATGATTCGTAAATATCTAATATTAATTTTTGATCCATCTGAACATACATTTTGACAAAGAATGCGCAAAGAATAAATAATATTGACTGGTAAGAGTTGTCTGCAGGTATTTTTGAGACTTTATTGATCTACTTCAGAGTTAAATCTCTCAAATACCATACCAATATAACTTACATATTCGAACCAGGATTTAAACTACTTATCTTTACTTTGATATTTAATATGCATTCCAACTTGATCATGTGGTTATAGTATTGTCCTCTACAGTTTAAATACATTTTTGATGTTTTAACAAATAAAAATTAGGGTAACTATTTAGACCTAAATTATGTTTGTAAAATAACAGTGATGAGTCTTACAGCTTTTAAAATAGCATATTTAAAACCTAAAACCAAAAATGTGGATAAATATAATCTCAGCAAATAAAACTAAATAAAAAAATTAAAAAATTGAGAGCTATAGAAAAATAACCAAACGTGGATTGCATTTTTCCCCTTTCATAAAGACAATCATTAATTCAAGAGAAATGATGAAAAATATAACTAATATAATTTAATCTTATTTGAGTTGAGAAAAATGTATGTATCATTAAAGTTAAATGAGTTTTTAAATAGTTACATATACGTTTGTTACATTGTGACATTTTCTTCTCTAAGACCAAATGTATCATTAAGAGTTTAAATTATACTTCAAATAAAATGTTTTAACAATTTTAAATATGTCATTGCAGCTAAGTTTAAAAGCGGAGCATGTTTATAGTAAAGGCAAAATATACAATATTATAACTTGCACATGGTATATATATATATATAACCTAACCATTTTTAAAACAGTTTTTGGAGTGAACAGAGAATGGGAAATGGAATTTTGTAAAGATGAGTCAATCTTTCGATACAATTATCAAAATTCTCGAGAAAAATTGAATGTTATCAAATATGTGCATTTGAGAGGTGCTCCAACTAAAGTTTTCGAAATGCAAATTGGTTAAAAAATACACATTTAGACGATTAGATAATGCGAATTTGGTGCAAAGGTAGATCATTTGTTAGTAAGAAGGAGTAAATTTAGAATTTTCTAAAATTTGTTATTTCAATGTACTGATTCCAGTTCAACAATAACATCTTGCAATTCCGTCCTAATAGCTCAACGGTAGAGCGAGTAAGAAGAATTGTTGGTTGATTTCGTGTTGAGACAGCAAGGTTCTGTACAATGGTGGTCAAAGAAATCAACCTTCTAGGTTAGTGCAAAGATGTTAGAGGTCTTAACGTGACCCTAATACGACTAGGACTGATTCAGTGGACTCTGAGATATTAAGTGTCGATTTCAGATCGGGAGAACAACAAACACGCAGGAAGTTAAACGGGAGGTTAAAATAGTATCAGGATGTTAACCTGAAGTAAAAAGAGCAGGAGGTGGTCAGTCACATTGCGAGTTGCACGTCAATCTACCATTAGAGGACGGAGAATAAGTACTCAACAATAAGAACTTGCAGTTCCGTCTCAGTAGCTCAATGATAGAGCACCGGTTGGCCAGTACGAATATCCGTGGTTCCATACCCGGTTGGGGCAGCAAGGTCCTTTATAAGGATTGAGTTCATAAACCAATACAATTTTTCCAAATAAATGAGAGTGTTCTAATTTAAGTGATATATAGATTTTTAATTTGGTAGACAGGAATAAATAGTTAAAAAAAATCTAATAAAATCAACACTTTACATTTGAGTGTGCGTTCCACACGAAAACGTTCAAAATACAGACTCTTTTTAAATAAGTACTTACCGATTAGATAGATGCCTGCATCATGGTATGTACCAAGATGAAGAAAAGTGCTGTGCTGAATTCATTGATAATTTAATCCTACCGCACAACGACATATTTGATTAGCTGAATTCATTGGTAACTTAATCGTATAGCACAACGAAATATTTGATTCTCTGGAATCATTGGTGATTTAATCGTACCGTGCAACGAAATATTTGATTAGCTGAATTCATTGGTAATTTAATCGTACCGCACAACGAAATATTTGATTAGCTGAATTCATTGGTAACTTAATCGTATAGCACAACGAAATATTTGATTCGCTGAATTCATTGGTGATTTAATCGTACCGCACAACGAAATATTTGATTAGCTGAATTCATTGGTAACTTAATCGCATAGCACAACGAAATATTTGATTCTCTAAAATCATTGGTGATTTAATCGTACCGCACAACGAAATATTTGATTAGCTGAATTCATTGGTAATTTAATCGTATAGCACAACGAAATATTTGATTTGCTGAATTCATTGGTAATTTAATCGTATAGCACAACGAAATATTTGATTAGCTGAATTCATTGGTAATTTAATCGTATAGCACAACGAAATATTTGATTAGCTGAATTCATTGGTAACTTAATCGTATAGCACAACGAAATATTTGATTAGCTGAACTCATTGGTAATTTAATCGTACCGCACAACGAAATATTTGATTAGCTGAATTCATTGGTAACTTAATCGTATAGCACAACGAAATATTTGATTCGCTGAATTCATTGGTGATTTAATCGTACCGCACAACGAAATATTTGATTAGCTGAATTCATTGGTAACTTAATCGTATAGCACAACGAAATATTTGATTCGCTGAATTCATTGGTGATTTAATCGTACCGCACAACGAAATATTTGATTAGCTGAATTCATTGGTAATTTAATCGTACCGCACAACGAAATATTTGATTAGCTGAATTCATTGGTAATTTAATCGTACCATACAACGACATATTTGATCCGTTGAATAAATGACAAACGACCTATTTTAAGTAAGGTAGCCTAGAAATTTGATGCACGAGTGAAGAGTTAAAGAATCATTAGAAAAATCGAATTCTTAAAAAATTTACATTCCTGCCTATTTGCTCATCGTGACACTGTTGATTTTCAATGGGGTTAGTCTAATATATATGTTGCAAAAATTTGGGACATTACATGACTGGGATATTGCAAACAACATCATGCAAATAATAAATTTCGTACTTTCTCGACATGTATTTAAAAATATTTTTCCTAAACATGTGATGATAAAAGATCCTGAAAAATTATATCGCACTAATGTTATTCCAATAATCGCTGTAGGATTTATCGTTCTGACACAAATGATAATGTTGTCTGTAGAAATAAATCGCTTCTTTCCTTTTCAACGTCACCGAAGATCACGGTATCCAATATATTTATAGGAAGGGGAAGCTCACATATATCCTTGAATAGTCGAGATTCAGAAATATATTCGGCTAATATAATCTCCAGACGTACAAATTAAAATCAATAAATTACCATTCTTTGGGTGGAATATAATACCGTAAATCTAATGCCAATCAGAGTATTTTTAAAGATGGCTGGCGCGAGTTTTTTAAATAACTCATTTAGGCTTGTTAGTACAGATTTACTGTGGAAATATAATTCATATTTAAAATAATCCCAAAATAACAAAGTATCGATATATAAATGTATAAAGGGATTAAAATGTTGTTTATATATATATATATATATATATATATATATATATATATATATATATATATATATATATATATATATATATATATATATATATATATATATATATATATATATATATATACATATATATATATATATATATATATATATATATATATATATATTTATATATATATATATTTATTTATATATATATATATATATATATATAAAAATATATAATATAAACAAAGTGGATTATCAGAAATATATGTTTTATAGCAATTATGCGCAAAGCAGCAAGAGGTACTATACACCATATAATGCATTAAAAATGGAATGGATAAAAAGTGAAAAAGGGAAGGAAGGCTTTGCAAAAAGCTTACTTGATGGCGGTGAGGGGTTGTGACCTCACTCCCCAGCTTTCAACGAGCTCGTCATAAATGCCGCGGCATTGCACTCCTGGTCGCCAGCTTTTGCTCAAGCCCACCTCCGGAGTGACAATAATAATTGTCACAAGACCTTCAAAAAGGAATGAACCGAGGACGAGAGTAAATTCACTACCGCGATCTGTGACAGGACCGCAGCACGATCATAAGATGATGCATACATTTCACCGCAGTCAGAAGCACAGATCGCTTGTACGGTAGTGAATTTACTCTCGTCCTCGGTTCATTCCTTTTTGAAGGTCTTGTGACACTTATTATTGTCACTTCGGAGGTGGGCTTGAGCAAAAGCTGGCGACCAGGAGTGCAATGCCGCGGCATTTATGACGAGCTCGTTGAAAGCTGGGGAGTGAGGTCACAACCCCTCACCGCCATCAAGTAAGCTTTTTGCAAAGCCTTCCTTCCTTTTTCACTTTTTATCCATTCCATTTTTAATGCATTATATATATATATATATATATATATATATATATATATATATATATATATATATATCATATAAAATCCAGTAAACAAATTCAAAAAGAATTCCTATGCATATCCACAAAAATCAAAGGCACTACTCAGGAAAAGGCGCCAAGCCGCTCTATACTTATATATATATATATATATATATATATATATATATATATATATATATATATATATATATATATATATATATATATATATATATATATATATATATATATATATATATATATATATATATATATATATATATATATATATATATATATTTATATATATATATATATATATATATATATATATATATGTATATATAAATGCATACATACATACATGTATATATTAATGCATACATACATACATGTATAGAGAGATATATAATTATGTTTAAATATAATTTGTTTAGCTCAAAATATCAAAATTTCTTCATTTATGAAGAAAGTCGTGTATTGGAAACATCATGTGTAGTGGACACATCATCTAAAGTAAATCTCACATTCACTCTCTCATTCATAAATTTTGAGACTTTGAACGCGATATTTTGAGGCATTGGAAGTGACACCAATGGCATTTAGACTGCCAATGATGGATAGTGAAATGTGCTAGGTTATATAATAAAGAAGTGACTTATGACACATATTTTGGTGACAAGTCTTTTAGATTAATACTATTTCACTGCAATTGATTTCTATTAGACATTTATTTATTGCATGAAGAGCACATATTTTATTCCCATAAAAACAGTTTTTACATCATGTATTTACCTATTTCTCTCCCAATAATCAAAGACATTTATTGTGGAATATGCAAGCCATGCAGCTGTCTATTCTGTAAAATTCATTGTCTAAAAGTAACTGACTAACTGATAGAAATTTACAATCCGATCTGCATCTACAGATAGTGAAATTACAAATTCCGGGTTTTGCTTGGTAATAATGTCGAATTTTGCTTGATAATAATGTAGAAATAAAATTTAAATTCAAGGTTTAGTTCAATTTGTAATAATTATACAACGCATTGGGTGGGAATGCAGAAGGTGCCAATTGCTTAACGTTTTAAAATACAAATACATATTTGGATCTCTCTGAAATTTGCTCAAAAGGAATCGCACTAGAATACTTTATAACACGAGAGAAATAGGTTTAAAAATTAAATTAACTTATTTATAAAAAAACATTACCACCACTTTTACAAAATATCAAATTGTTAAATTTATCTTTCTTCAATTGCTAACAAGGTGTTATTAATAATTTCTTAAAATACTTCCTAATAATTGGTAAATGCAATGAGTTTTATAAAATCACAAGAATAACCTTATCCTACAAACAATTCGCCTTACAATTTCGTCATAAATATGAATCATAGTTATAAACCACTTCATAGCTATTATTCATTCACCAGAAATACCAGAAATACTTTTACTTTGATCCCTTTTTCATATCCAATTGTCAGTGTATTTCAAAACAGCACTGTGCCAGCGTTTATTATGGTATCGCACATTATAGTAGCTATGTTTAGTATCAGTCATGTGGAAAATAATAAAGTTGTCAGACAAAGTTTCTTATATAGAGAGTTCATTCTGAATATGCATACTTTAAACTTTAAAGAGACGTACATCTGTCCAAAGCCCCACTTTTCCCTTAGACCTACATTGCAGTCTGTCTATTCATTGGTCTGTAACATTATGTCACTTCTTGCACAATCTCATTGGCTGGGACATCATAAATATCTAAGCGCTCAATTTCATCATATTTCTGGATGAAGGTGGTCATTATATAATGCGCCCTTAATACAATTTGAAATTAATTCAAATCTGTAGACACATCATCTCCTGCCATTGTTGGGAAATTTTGTATTTTATTCTCTGGCGTTCAGTATCTGTAGCAGAACAGTATGTACTTATTTAGCCTTGTTTGTGTTTAAAATGCTTTTAATATGTTTCATATTAGGAATAATAATGTTTGCGGCAGTCAATGGAACTTAAGGCTGAGAAGGGAATTTACAAGATCTCCTCCAGTCAATTCTACTAGGTTTCAGAAATTTTATATCTTTCTAGCTGCTAGATATTACAATTTTTTGATTCAATCTGTGAAAAAAATTTATAATTTGCATTCTTTTCCCACGGTTGTTAAAGATTGACTATTCACTTATAATTCAGCTGAAGTTGAGATATTTTTTCATATTGATAGCTAATTATTTATCAAACGTAATTGTCATACATACATTTTTAATTTTCTTATATACAATAATGTATAAGGGAAGTATTGTGACAGGGTAGAAAATTTGAATTCGAGTTTACGACGGGAGAGCACGTTTGAAGCATCCTTGATCACGAATCGAACATTTTTGAAGTGATCTCTGTATATGTGTGTGTATGTGTGTGTGAAAGTATGTGTGTGTGTGTGTGAAAGTGTGTGTGTGTGTGTGTGTGTGTGTGTGTGGAGACGATAACTGACGAACGAACGGAGAGATTCGAACGAAATTTGGTACAAAAATTATAATTTGTAAACACTGGAAGCCTATTGCTTTTGTACGCAATCAAATGTTCAGACCCCCCCCACCCTGTATTTTCGAGTGAAATTTTAAAAAATTTATATTAACTACTAAATATCTACTAAAAATATTATCTACTACTATAAATATCTACTAAAAATATTATCTATTTTTTTACTGTAAAAGTAGTAAATTCATTTCATTATATAAGGAAAATCATGTGTTGCTCACATCAGATTTTTTATTGTCGATATTTATCCTGTTAAAAGTTATACCTTTTAAAAGTTATATTTGTTTTAATTATCATATTTATGTCTTTTTATATTACATATTTACCAAGTTTACTCCTCTCCTACTAGAAGTTTAATCCTATAGGAGGGGCATTCATGGACATGTACTTTGGATTATTAAATTTTATTATACATTTTATTTTTAATATTTAAAATAAATTGATTTAATTTTGAAGCTTGGTTTTCTCTTGTTATTGTATATTCCAACGCTATTCCTTTCTAGTGAATTTCAAAGAATTGTAAGTTCTTTTTATTTTAAGACTCAAAACATTTGGCCAATTTAGAAGACTTAAACAACGCGATGCACAGTTATTTCAAATTTAACAAAATGTTTTGTTTAAATTCCGAAACTGAGATTTTACTAAGTGAAACTCGGCATTACAGAAAAACTGACAGAAAAATGAAGAAATCATGACAGCTCAGAAGTTGATATGTCAAAATCCCTCTTCAAATTTTCTTGCATGAAGAATAAGTTTAAATGCAGAAAAAAAATATCATTGCATGACAGCATAGAATGTTTGTATCTTTACTACCTTCTGTCCAAACGACTTACGTTTGATCGTTACCGTTGCTGGAAATGAGTTTCTGCCCTGAATTTATATTTCCTTTGTAACAAACGGAATAAATTACCTTAAATATTTCACCGATAATTTTTACTTTCCTTGTATAATAGTATAATGTATAAGGAAAGTACTGTGAAGGGGTCGAAAATTCGAATTCGAGTTTTCGACGAAAAAGCATGTTTCAAGACTCAAACACGTTCTGAACACGAATCGAACGTTTTTAAGGTGATAACTGAGTGTATGTGTGTGTGTGTGTGTTAGTGAACTTGTGGACACGATATCTCAAGAACGAAGGGAGCGATTCGAACGAAATTTTGTGCAAAAATTACAATCTGTGAATACTGGAAGTATATTGTTTTTAAACGCAATCGCACGTTCAGAGCTCCACTAAATTTTCTTGCGAAATTTAAAAAAAAACATCGGAAAATCAAAACTTCTATTAAAGTTACGCAAATAGTCATTTCTTACGTAATTTCTCATTAGAAAAGATTGACACACATTTTAGAACGCTAGCATGAACCGTTCTCGAGATATTGTACATTTTTCAAATAAATTTATCAAGAAATCACATAAAATAAAGAAATAATTAACTATTGTCAAATGTTGATAAGTTTGTTGACATCATTCTCGTGGATGCATCTAGTTACATTGATGAGGAAATTTACTTTGGGTAATACTTTTGTAGTTGGACTCCAATAGTCATTTATCTGCTATAAGAATAACTTATCTCTCGTGCATCACGCTTGGAGAGATTTTAGCGACGAATTTGGCGGAATGTCAACAACTTGACATTTTTAAATGTTGCCAAATTAACGAAAATGTTGCCAAATTGATAAAAATGACGCCAAATGTGAAGTAATGTTTCGTAAATTCTGATTTCCATCATATGCCAAAATTTCACGTAATCATGCGTAAAAGTGTTTATTTATATCTCAATGATCACAGGTCTTAATAGTTTCAATCATTATTGGGGAAAATAGTAGCGATACAATTGTTGTTGTCCGTGAGGTCATTAGTCCCTCCTAGGAGGGGGCAAATTACACCCTCCCGGGGGTACATTGGCAAGTTGTCAAGTATAGTATCAATCGAAATATTTTTTTAAGCCCTTTGAAGTGAAGGGGTAACGGTCTATAGTTGTAATAATTTGAACCTAAAATACCGATTTTTCAAATTTTTTCTTGAAAAGTTTAAAAAAGAAAACGAATTCTGGTATGAGAATGTCTAGTTGAGCCAGTTAATTTAATTTCAATTGCGTTAAACGCCCGTTTTAAAAGTTTGACTTAATAACTACAATTAGATACATAAATATGCCGATTGCACAGAAACGCTGAATGAGTTGTTACATCTAAGTAATACTAACAAGGACAGTCAGACCGATTCTAGCGCATTGACATTGGATTTATTTCGTCATTTTACAATGAGTCTAGATTATAAGTATTCTTTAAAACTCTGATTATTTTCTTTATCATTTGAGACAGTAAATATTTTATTGTTTTCATTAATGTTAATACAAGAAAGTGTATCGAATATTTTTTACATGGTTGGCGATTTATCCGATATTATTTCGTAGCCTTTCATTCTCATTTTAACTAAGAAGTTAACAAATATATTTTTTTCTGATATATAGTATAATCCTAAAGTTGATCCCCTATAACTCTATTTTTTATATGTACAAGATAGGATCAAACAGTTCGGAGACTGTGCAGATATCGCCTGATTGGAGAAGAGGGGAACTATTTTACCGTGGCGTAGAGGCACATGTAACACGAGATGTAAAAAGGAAGAAGCAGGTCCACAGTGCAGGGTTTTTCCAGACAATGCGTGTCAGTGAACTGTAATCGTTCGTGTTCGTCGAAAATGAAATGCCGTTTGGAGAACAACGTGCGAATATCAAATTCTCCCAGCGATTGTGGAAATCCCCGACAGAAACATTGCACTTGATGAAGCAGGTATCATGAAAGGGATGTCGGAAACGTACCGCTGTGCTGTGATGGTGCCACGGAGGACTATCAAAGGGGTCCGGGTATCCAAATGGCACCCCAGACCATAACTCTCTGTTGTCGAGTCGTGTGTGACATGCGACAGTAAGAGCTGGATCCTGATGATGTCCGGGCTATTTCCAGACACGTCTGCGATGGTCGTTGGGACTGAAAAGGGACTTATCACTGAAGACATTCCGAACAATTCCAAGTTGATCTGGCCCGGCACCATTGCAGTCGCTGTTGACTGTGCATACTGGTCAGTAGTAGGCAGCGAAATGGGCGCCGTTAGTATAGATTCCTCTCCCGTAGTCTTTTATTCATGGTTCGGGTATTCACTTTCGTGCATGTCATACGTAGGATGGTTGATAACGGCGAATCTCATGCTGTCACAGCTGCTCTGGCAATCGCTCTATCTTCCCGTTCTGTCATCGCTCTGGGCCGTCAGCTACCCGCTTGCCGCTGAAATCTGCCTTTCTTGACCCATAACTGACAGCAACGTTTAATTTCTGCTTCGCTCTTACCTAAATGTCGAGCGATTCGTCGGTGTGCCCATCCAGCCTCATCCAGTCCGACCGCATGCCCTCTTTTAAACTCCCTCATATGCTCGTAGTGGCCGCGAATTCGCCTGCGAGGCATTGTTACAATCAAGGTAAGTAAACGCAATCGAAATCCACTGCATGTTTTGTTCCTGAAATGGAGGTTAGCTCCTTATATACACCACCATGGTGCTCAGTTTAAATGTGCTGTAGTTCCGACTAGTCATTCATTGGCTGCGAATTTTTGATCATTTGCATATTCGTTCGACAGGTGTTTGCATGTGCAATTTTATTACTATCGGATTATTTTTCTGGGTGCGTCGAATTTTTTTGTCTTAGAGTATATATATATATATATATATATATATATATATATATATATATATATATATATATATATATATATATATATATATATATATATATATATACATATATATATATATATGTATATATATATATATATATATATATATATATATATTTGTATATATATATATATATATATATATGTATATATATATATATATATATATATATATATATATATATATATATTTATATATATATATATATTTATATATATATATATATATATATATATATATATATATATATATATATATATATATATATATATATATATGAATTATATATATATATGAATTACGTGTGAAATTATGTTGTCTTAAAATTATAAAAATAACTAACTACGTAATGGTTAAATTATTGTCAAATGGGAAACATTTATTTGTCGGATGGGAAACTTTATCTTGAACACAATATACCTTCTATTTTATTTTCAATTTACCCTATTCTTGATTTAGATTTAAGTCCTTTTCCAAACACTCCAGACCCTAAAATATCGTCTGAAATTGGAATTTTCATGAAAAATGACGTGCTCTCATTCGTAAAATTATAGGACTTTGAACTGGATATTGTATGAGGTATTGTGGTGACTGAAAGTGACAGCAATGACATTTACACTGCCAGTGATGGATAGTGAAAGGTGCTGAGTTATCGAAACGAAGGCGTACTTTATGACAAAGACTTCGATGAAAAATACGTTTGATAAGTACCTTGAAACTAAAAATGGCATTTCTTCGTCAATGGTTTATTACTTCTGGACAATAATATTTTATTCACATTAGAATCGTAAACAATATAGGTTGTTTTGCCAGTTTCTTATTTGGAGTGTTGCCATTCTTTAAAATTATAAAGTTGACAAATGGGAAAAGTACTGAATTGAAATTTATGAAAATCCACCATAGAAGCGACATTGAATAAGTGGATGTGAAATTGTTAAATTCGTCAAATTTGTGAAATTGCTTATTATTACACCATTAACACTAAAGGAGCATTTCACTCAGCATATTGCGTAACTAAATACAGAAAATCTGATGTGGGCAGCACATGACTTTTCTTATATAATGCAATGAATTTACTACTTTTACAGTAAAAACAAAATAGGTTTTTCTTATAGTAGATACTTATATTCCCTCCAAAATATTGAATTTTTGTCAATTAGTCGACATTTTCATTAATTTAGCGTCAATTTTATCCATTTGGCGAGATATTCATCAATTTAGCAACATTTAAAAATTTCACCAAGTTGGCGACATTTCGCCAAATTCGTCGCTAAAATCTCGACAAGCGTTATAGACGTAGAAATAAGTTATTTTTATAGCAGATAAATGACTATTGGCGTTCAAATACAAAAGTATTACTCAAAGTATATTTTCTCATGAATGGAGCGAGCTAGATCCACGAGAATGATGTCACTAAATTTATCCCATGATATTACATATGAAAAGTGAATATGTTTCTCAATAGTTAATATTTTTTTTAATTTATGGGAATTTTTGATAAATTTATTTTTGAAATGTGCAATATCTCGAGAACGGTTCGTGCTAGCGTTCTAAAGTTTATGTCAATTGTTTTCTAAGGAAACATTACACAAGAACGGTCTATTTGCTTAACTTTATTAAAGGTTTTGTGTTTTTGATGATTTTTTTCAAACTTTCACTCGGAAATTTAGAGGGGTTCTGAACATTCGATTGTGTTTAAAAACAATAGCCTTCCAGTATTCCCGGATTGTAATTTTTGTGCTAAATTTCATTCGAATCGATCCGTTTGTTCGTGAGTTATCTCACGAATTACTTCGCGAGTCTCGTTCGTGAGTCTCCACAGAAGTACTGACACACACATATACACACAAACACACATCATCTCAAAAATGTTCGATTAGTGATCAGGGATGCTTGAAACGTGCTATCCCGTCGAAAATTCGAATTCGAATTTTCGATCCTGTCCACAATACTTTCCTTAAAAATTTGATATGTATATAAAAAAAGTAAAAATGTTTTAAGCTCTATAAAATTTGTTTTCATTCTGTAAAAATGTTCAATTGTACCATCTATAATCACATAAAATTGTATCTTAATATACAAAATCCTATTATTTGTATTTGTCACCTTTGTTTATTTAATGGACATTTTCTTTTATTTCTGTTTTCAAGAAAGCTACTATTTAAGGAAAAAGCTGTAGTAGTATCCACACAAGAACTATGGTAGGATTATTAAAAGTACATTGCACAATAACAAAGTCACAGTTTCCACAATATTCTTAACATTTAGTTTGAAAAAATAATATTGATCTTTACGTAATCCTGAAGAAATCTAAAAATTTTAAAATGGATTATCATAGAACGGAAGTAAAATACGATCATGGACTAAAATATCTCCGAATATTGCTGATTTATAAAAACATTATTATTATAAATACTTCATATTCATTAGGAATAATAAGGGCATGTTATTTATTTCTGGAACTTTAGTGAAAAATGGCATTATTTCATTCGAAAAATATGGAACTTTGAACTTGATATAACGTGAGGTATTGTCGTGATTGGAAATGACAGCAATGACATTGGCACTATCAGTGATGGATAGCGTAAGGTGCTAAGTTATCTAAAGGAAGGCGTACCTTAAGGACACCGAATTTGATGACAAGAACATTTGACAAATGCTTTGAGAGCAATAATGGAGTTTCTTTTTTAATGATTTATCGTTTCTAGATAATTTATTTTGTTTCTTTTACATTCGTAAAGGCAATCCTTATATAATAACAATATAATATATTCAGATGTATAACTCATTTTAATTGTTACTTTCCTTATATACATAATGTACAAGGAAAGTATTTTGGCGGGGTCGAAAATTCGAATTCGAGTTTTCGACGTGAGAGCAGGTTTCAAGCATTCCTGATCAAGAATCAAACATTTTTTAGCTGATGGCTGTGTGTGTGTGTGCGTGCGTGTGTGAAAGTATGTGTGTGTATGTGTGTGTGTGTGTGTGTGTGTCAGTGAGTCTTTGGAGACGATATCTCACTGAACGAATGGAGCGATTCGAATGAAATTTGGTACACAAAAATCACAATCCGTGAATACTGGAAGCCTATTATTTTTAAATGCAATCGAATGTTCAGAACTCCCCCAAATTTTCGAGTGAAATTCTGAAAAAATCATCAAAAATCAAAACCTTTAATAAAGTTACGCAAATAGACATTTCTTATGTAATTTTTCTTTAGAAAAGGAATGACATAACATTTAGAACGCTAGCATGAACTAGATATTGCACATCTCTAGATATTGCACATTTTTCAAATAAATTTATGAAAAAATCCCATAAATTAAAACAAATATATATTAACTGTTGAGAAACATGTTCACTTGTCATACGTAATATCATGCGATAAATTTGGTGACATCATTTTCGTGGATCTAACTCGTTCCATTCACGAGAAAAGATACTTTGATAAATAATTTTGTATTTGAACGCCAATAGTCATTTATCTGCTGTAAGAATAACTTGTTTCTCCGTCCACAACGCTTGGCGAGATTTTGGCGACGGAGTTAGTGGACTGTCACCAACTTGGCGACATTTTTAAATGTTGCCAAATTAACGAATATCTCGTCAAGTGGATAAAAATGACGCTAACTCAATGTAAATGACGACTAATTGAAGAAAATTCAATATCTTGGAAAGAATATGAGTATCTACTATAAGAATAACATTTTTTAACTGTAAAAGTAGTAAATTCATTGTATTATATAAGGAAAGTCATGTGCTGTCCACATCAAATTTTCTTTTCAATAACTTGCTTTTGGTCTTATAGAAGAAGACATTAAAGTGTCCATTATTCTGGAAAAGCTTTATATAAAAATGCTTTAGCTTTATATATTCAAAAGAAAATTCCAATTTATTTTAAAATCTTGCATCATTTTAAACACGAGCTCTATCTATGTAAATAAAATTGAAAATCTGTCAATATGTGTGCTTGTCTCATCATCATGGGAGAACGGCTTTACAGAATTTTATGAATTTTTGTGGGTGGCTGTAAAATAGTCCCACCCCACTTAAAATTTAGTCCATGTTTCGAGTTTCTAGAATAAAGCGTTATCGATATATAAATAAAACAAGAAAGATCAATAATGCATACAGCATGGATTATGCAACACTTTCCACCTGGAATGCAAGTTTTCTTAAAGTTCCCTAAAATGCGTTTTTAAAATTTTCACAATACTACAGTAATTTATTATGGTTGAAAGCTTAAAACTTCATCGAAAGACAGTTCTAGTTACCAGAAGTGAACTTTATGCAAAAGATGTAATCGAAATGTAAATCATCGGCCTCTCAATGCAAAATCAATGAATATTTCATTCAACTCACTTATATTCCAGACTCTAGAGCTAAAATTTTACGTGAAAAGAAATTCAGCTAATCTGAAACAACTTATCTTACAATCGCTTGATTTGTTTACATTCTTCATTCGTTAAAATTAGGTTTCATTGTAGAAATTATCGAAGATCAATCATAATTTAATGATCATTTAAAATCTCACAGTTTAATTATAATTTAAAATCATAAATATTGTAACAGCGTAGGAACAGAATTTAGATACACAGATAAAATGTAGAAATAAAGAGGTTTTGGGACGGATGCAACACTAAATATAAATATAAACGACCATTTGCAACGAGTCACATAATCTGGCCATGTATCATGGGTGTAATTATTATTTTAATTTTTAACACTTTACAACAAAGTTGAAAAGTACTTATGACTTTGTTCATTCATTCTGTCTGTCTGTCCGTTAGCACGATAACTGCCGTAAAAATGATTTAATCAAAATGAAATTTCAGTATGTTGTTCAGACGGTCTGTAGGACCTACGGGAATATAAATGAATAATATCACCCAATTAGTTTTGGATTGAACCCGGGTTGAAAAAATGAAATACATTGAAAGCTACGGGATCTAATCTATCAAACATTTTTTAAACGGATTTAAAATTCACAAATTGCTTCGAAAATTTTAGGTAATATTTAAATTATATCATAAAATATACAAAAAAAAAATTCAGCAAAATATATTCAGTAGTTTTTAAAATAAAAATTAAAATAATAATTACACCTCTTATATGAAGCGATCACGTCATCATTATATGAAGAGATCACGTGACCCACTTCAAAATGAAATATGGCATCCATCTTGTCGCAAAATCGTGATTTTTTAAAGTCCTTTTTAATTCATATTCAGTGTTTTATCTGTCCTAAAACCGCTTTATTTTTGCTTAAACTCTGTGCATCTACATACTGAAACAACGCAATTACAATAAATTTGAGTTTAAATGATCATTCAAATTTGATTATTTCTACAACGAAACCTGTTTTTCGCTTATGTAAAATGTAAACAGCAAAATATGTAGAATGGGTTGTATAAGAATTGCTGTATTTCTTTAACGTAAAATTATTTAGCTCATGGAGTCTGCATAGCTGATATGAATGAAATATTTATTGATTTTACAGAAAAAGGACGATTTTTTTCGATGAAGTTTTAAGCATAGAGTTTAATTACTTGTAGCTCCATGGTCTTAAGTTTTTAAATAAAATAAATCATTTTAGTATTGTGATGAATGAAATGAATGGGAAATATTTATGAATGAAATGCTGCTTTTATAATGAGAGCCAGGCGTGTTATTTTTTCTATGACGTAATTTGAATGAATGTCAGTTGTGTTCGATGAAATTTTCAAATATAATAAATTACTGTAGTATTATGTTAATTTTAAAAATAATATGGAGGAATGTATCGAGTTTTAGAGATGTTTAAACCAAGCAATTTATGTGTCAATGCCGTCGTTTGACTGAAGTTCATTTTTTGCGATGGAGGTTGAAGTTTTCAAATATAATAAATTATTATAGCATTAGATAAGTTTTAAAATATTACCGAAGAATGTATCGCATTTTAGAGATGTTTAAATAAAATTGCATTGAAGTTGGAAAATGTTCCATAATCAATGCTTTAAGCAAGCTATATACATGATTGGCAAGCTATATACATGCTATATACATGATTGGTCTTTCTTGTTATTTAAAATAACAACCCAACATATTTTGCTGAAATTTTCTTATACCTTATTATCATTTAACATTGGTCCAATATTGAACCATTATTGTATATCTTGTCATTACTTTGGAAATATTTCCAATCTAATCCCAACATTTTACAAATATTGTGGTTACATGGGCCTACAATACAGGCTAAATATTTCCATTACTATATTACATCAATATTTCCAAAGAAGCGTCAATATTCACATAATATTGCCCCAATATTTTAAGCCAATATTGGGCCAATTTCGTTAACATATCCGCTTTTTCATATTCTCCAATATTTCCAATATTGGCTGTCAATATTGGGCCAATATAGAATTGTTACTAGGATACAATTTATGTGATAAGTTGAATACTTCCTAAAATTTTCGAAGCATTTTAGGAATTTTACGGGCACATGGAACATAAAATGGATCAAATTTTCGAATTTTCAATTATAGTCTTAAAAAATAGAGCAGACTCAGACGATTCCAGAAATATGTAATTTGTTAAATTTGGAATATACGAGTGTAAAGACCTAAAATACGGCATTTGAATAGGTAAACAAACAGTGCCATGCCACCCGCATTTAAAGGGACATGTGTTTTCAAGCGCCTTTCCTCACTGAAAAGGGCAACTCCTATTATTTTTAACCCCATGACTTATTTCTACTTCTTTCTCCAGTCGCCAAACTACATTCCCCCCCTTTCAGTGTTTTCAGAAGCTCTGTGAACAGATTTGATCATTGTTTATTTACAACGTGGTGCTTGTTGTTTTGTTTGCGATTTCGCTGTTCTCTATTGGTATTGTCCATTTCCTTCCATTTTATTCATCAAATTTGGTTTTTAAACAACAAAGTTCTGATTAATTTCATTATTTAAAGATATTTATATTTGCTAAATATTTGGAGAATATGCCTAGAAAAAAGTGTTTCAATAAACTTAAGTTTACAGGTAATCGGCATACTCTTACTAGTACAATTAGTATTGATGACAATTCATCGATGAATATATAAGTGCTTCTGAAATGAAGATTGATTTATCTGCTGCTAAAGATGATGATTTAGAGTCTAAGCAAAGTACAGATATTATTATTGACTTGGATTTATTACTGTCTTTACTGAACAGCTTTGCAAAGTGTAAAAACTGTGGGCGAACTGAAACTTTCGATGTCATTGGAGAATAAAATAGTCGAAAAGGACTTGCTATTAGTTTAACGTACATATGCACTTCTTGAGGACATTCAACAAGTAAACTGACATCTAAAATATCCAGAAAGTCTAATGATATAAACATTCGTCTCAAATATGCAATGAGATGTATAGGAGAGGAGGAAAATGCTGCAGACACTTTTTGTTCACTGAAGAATTTGCCTCCTCCTCCATTTAAAGTTCAAAAATTTAACAAAACATTGCCCCCAGCATTATATATTTTCCAGCCAAAACTATTTTTGTTTCAATAAGTACTTTGAAGATGGTTTTATTAGATGCTGTGATTTGTTTTAATGATGGTGCTTACAATCGTACAAAAGTTCTAAAACATTCGGGAATTGAACCCGGCCATAATATGAAATATTCTTTGCGAAAAATCGATGAAGCTAGAGTTCGATAAGCATCACTAAGTTCCCAAAATCTCTCTAAATCAGCCAGAGTGAAAAATAAATTGATAAATCAGAAAAAAATTGATGCTGAAATGTTTAAACAAAATGATTATGGTGAAGGAAGGTTTTAAAATAATATATTTTAAGCATTGTCGGTGTCCATATAGTTTTTTGCCTTTTTCTCAAAATATGTTTTTTTAATGCTTTGGTACACTTTTATAAAAATCTATTAAAGATAGAGAGTTGAAATTTTCCAAAATTATATAATAAACTTATTTCTTAGAGAGTTGAAAATTTCCAAAATTATATAACAAACTTATTTCTTTAAAAATACCTAATAATGCAAATCTGCGTGGAAAATTTTTGAAAATAATGAGAAATATGTTCTTAAATTTTTTAGGATTTTCAAAGTTCTTTAGTAAAAAATTTTTAATTTTATTTTTTTTAACCAAAATTAAAATTGCTTCTTAATATTCTCAAATAGTACATTTAATGCTACCATACTCTAAATTTTAAGGTCATAAACTCAACTCAATAGATTTTTAGTAAAGTGTACCGAATCAAAAAATGTCATATAGATATATAAAAAGTTAATTAGCTCTGGAAAACTAATTTATCCAGCTAATTGTTTTTTTTGCTTTAAATATGGACTATAATGTATATGTTAACTGTGGAAAAAAACCTCAGTTCTATCTCTATTTTTAAGTCAAATACAAGTCGCTGAATCTTTTGCAAAAAGTGCTTCATTTAACCATATGCAGCACGTAAATATTATGCTTTATTGCAGTAATTAATTATAAATACACATGTCTTTCAGAAAAATACTGAAAAATAAATAGTAATTTGTTTAAAAATCAATAATTTAACATGTTCATAAACAGGATAGAATTTCCTAACATACTACTATCGTGTGACGGATGAGTTTTGGGCAATGCTCCATTTATAAATTGCTTGCTCCGTTGCCTGACACTGAATGTGACTGCTTGTGACTTCAGCATTTTATTTGGACGGAAGTCAACGCATGTCACCGGCAGGTAAATAAGAAAATATATAAAAATATACCAAATCCAGGATGTAACAAAGTCAGGGCTGTTAAGCCAGGGCATTGTCACTATTACATTATTGTGTTCAGTATGTGTGTGAAGTATTTAAAAAATTATCAAATTACCTTCTTATGCATTATCTGAAATTGCTTTTTAAAGTAATTCTGGAAAACAATTTTCTTTTAATTTAATATATTGTGCAAACTATATAACTTTAATTTCTGAGTTTTAATTGTACGGAAAAGTTATAAGTATTATTCATGCTTTTCTGTATAATATACAAAAGTAGTCATCAAAATATTTAGTTCTCCTACACAAGTTTTTATTTTTTATTTTTATAGAAATGCAGCTCTTTGTGAAAGCTACAGATCGTACAGAACTTCTGATTAAATTTACCGAGTTGATTGGAATTATTGAAGTACATGATGCAAATTTGTTAATAGATTTTATTTATTTATCAACAATACGGAAATCAATAATATAGGTTTCGTGATAGATAAAAATAAAGCGCGTATGAGTTTAAATAAATAAAATTGATTAGCCATTTTACACAGTAAAAAGGGATGAACATTTCAATGATATTGTACTTCAACTTCCAGAAGGGAAAACTTTCCATTTGCAGAATTTGCTATGAATGTTTATGATCCCATGTGGTTTCAAGTGAAACAAACCTATCATACCAAGAATAGAACAAGCCATCCACCATACGGTATTCATAACGCAAGGTACCTGCATAATTGCATTAAAATAATTTTAAGGAAAACTCTTCCATATCCCATACTTTAGTCATTCAAAATATATTTTAACAGATTCTAAAGTTCACATGTAAAAAGTTAAGGCACACATATTGTAAAAGAAACATCAAAATCCTGAGTGTAATCAAGATTATCTCTGAGATTACTTAAAATATGTAGTGAAAGAGATGGAAATAATTATTTCTGTTGGATTTAAAGGATGCAATTGAAAGCATTCTATCTAAGATTGAAAAGTACAAAAATGTGGAAAGTGTGTGTGAATGTTGACTTGAAGACACTTGTTATTGAAGAATGTTGACAAGTAGCTTCTGACTTCTATGTTAAGACGGTTAATTAAGTGCAAAAGTATTTTTATTTATTCAAAATAAATATAAAGTTATTTATTGTAAATTGTTTATAGTAAATTTGAAAAATTATAGAAAACATAAATCCGTAGTATGATTAAATATTATGTTTAATAAATTTGTAATACGTTATAAGGTGCATAATATAATTTTTCTGGGGTATCCAAAACATAAAATTAAAGTAATGTATTTTTTGCAATCTATCATTTCAAATGCATGGGATTCATATTCAATTGCATGAAATTATCCTGAAATAAAAATTTCAAGGATGGTGGCGGCAAAATATTGAACGATTTGGAGAAAAATTGTTACGTATCATAAAGGTTCACCAAAATATGTTTTCTTTTGTAATCGATTCACAAAACGAAATCCAAAATTTAATTAAATTTTCTCTATCGAATTATCCCCTTAAATATATAGTTTTAAGGAATTATTAAAATATTCAACCACTGGAAGAATCGTAAAAATTTTTGATTGTTTTGATAAAATGATTTGTGCTACATATGTTATTCGCTTTTCTGCTCTAGCCATGATTGACATTTGAAAAATATATTTTTTGTCAGCCGGCCGATTGCTTATAATAGTTTAGAATCTTCTATAAATTTCAGCTTCTGAACAATTTTGTGCTTCTAAGCATAGAAAATATTAGAGCGTGGAAATAACAAAATCCAGTCTAATATGAGATCTAATGCATTTTACAAAGACGTTGTTTTTCTCCATCTTACACCATAAATGGGTACATACTTTTATACTGATACTTTTATAATTTGGATACATATTTTTATACTGATACTTTATAGTTTGGGTACATACTTTTATAGTGATCACATAATTTTATAGTGAAGATATCTTTCAGAAAAGTGTCTTCTGAAAGTGCATTAGCAAAACAAACTTATTATACTCTAAGATGCGTACACATTTTAAGTTTAAATAATTACTATATATTATGAGTTTTCTCTTCAATATTTTCCGCAAAGACTACAAGTATTGTAAAATATATGTATTTAATACACCATCTTGACGTATAGAAAACGTTTTTCAAAATATCATAGCTCTTTTGGACAGATTTTGAAATGAATTGAAATGAATTATTTTTGCTTGAAATTTATATACTTATTTGTAGTATTATATGTTAATTTAATATCGATTTTTCCGATTTACCCTATGCAAATTTGCATTCATTAATTATAGTAGTATGAAAGCTAATTTCTGTCAGTTTCTTATTATTGTTACAGATGATGGTCACTATGTTGTCCGTAAGCGTTATGACATTTTGAAAAAGCGTTTCCAAAATGGTGTATGTATTAAATACATTTTAGAATACTTGTAGTCCTTGCTAAAAATATTAAAATATTTTAGACGTGTTTTACCATACTTCGAAAATGTCCCTTTAATATTTAAAATTAAATATATTATGAGTTGGTCTAACTAATTGTTTGTAATCCGTTCGTATTTTTGTAAATATGAAACTACTTTTTCATAAAAAGGAAAATATTTGTTATTCTTCAAAATGCCTTGCTACGTGTTTACAGCTTTTATAAAACTGCTTCATATTTTCGTTTCTCTGTATGGATATAACATCAGAAACTCCCCTATCCATAGATTGTCCACTTCCTTTATTTGACACTGAGCGTGACTACGCCTGAAGCTTTTACTAGGGGCGGAAGTTAAGGCATATCACCCATAAAGTAGGAAGCGAAAAAAAAAAGCTTTATACATCACAGGAAGAAAAACCCGGAAGTGATAAAACCCTAGTAAATTCTCTTGTCATATTCTGAGTCCTTTTTTGGGCATCATATCCATGTAAAATGATGAATGTATGAAATAACATTTTTCGGAAATAACATGAATTATAAACTTTAAGCTTATAAATATCATGGTCTCTGTTATTTAAAAAATTTAATTTTTTAAAGGGAGTAGAAATATACTAAATCTATGAATTTGCAATTTTACTTTTCTTTATATTTACATATTTTATATCATAACTATTTATTCAAAAATAAAAATCCGACTGCCGTTTGAATAAATCTGTAAAATTAAAACTGCCTTAGTGATTCAACTCATAAAAAGCTAAAAAAAGGTATCAATCGGTTTTTACAGACAATGAAAAAACCCTTTTTTACTATAAATGAGACATAATACGAGTATTTACAAAGACAGGTAGCCACTTTCTTGCAGAAACGAGGTTGGTGAGCTCAGCGAGCAGAGGACATAATCCCTCAATTATAAGATACTAATATTGCTATAATTAAAATTATAAACTAAATTTTTCCCACTTCAGTTCATATCACTGATCTAGACTAACAAAAGCCAATTACATTGAGAAGCAATATCCTTGAATGAAATTTTCTGCTCTTATGAATATGTGGGTATTAATGGATTTGAAGTCGTAACTGTATTTACCTGATAAATTGCATTTTCAATTTCGAGAACTTAGAACGTTTTAAGAAAGCTTAGCTACATTTAATGACTTTTCGTCTTAGAGTAGCTATATACGAAGATCTTCGAAGAGCCTCGGCGGAAGTTCATGAATTCTGGAAGGAAGATTTTTAATTAATTCCCATCAAAATTATATGTTTTTTTAATATTTTAAATTAAGTGGTTTTTGATATCGTGGTGTTGAATACTGATGATTAAGAAAAGCATGCATTAAAAGGTGTGTAAATATGTCCTTTAAAAATTAAAAGCATATTTCTTAAAACAGTTTACAATCACCGCTAAATTTATATATTAAGAAATAATCGTATAAATCACAAGGTTTTTTACCTTTAGATTGCATTTATAATTTTAAAGAAGAAATTACATGTCCAATTCAGTACTATTACTGTAATTCAGTGATAACTAATAATTGATAACTACTGATAATCCGATGATTACTATTGTGATATTGGATTAAAATGTTGTAGTTTTTGTTAATAAATATCAAGGCGATAATACTCGATTTATAGGCGGACAACGATTTATGTTATTCCCGCACGTCACATGATGTTTGTGGACTCGAAGCTCTGAAGGTAGCCGGTCAATCAGGAGTCGATTCTGCGAGAAGTAGGAGGTTGTCCAATAAAAGTTTGGAGCAGGCCCCTCACAGAAGCCTGCGATCCAATGGGCAGCCAGGGCGGAGTTGGCAGAAAACCTTGTTCAGAAATGGAGATATGAGGAGACAGATTTGAGAAATTGCGGAGTTATGAAGTAGCATCGAGATGGAGTTCAGAAGTTAGTGAACTGAAATAGAGCGTGAAGACAATGTTTAAAACTAACTATTAAGTCCACAATGAACATAGGTACTCACGAGTCTGCAATTACAATCCAAGAGACCTACGGCTACTGACTATTGACAAGAGCCAAATTAACAATGTTTCATATCATCTGTAAGGAAAAGTATTTAGAATCTGATTCTAAGTCACAAAGAAATTAAAACCTGTATCATACATATAAATGCCAGCAAAAACTTTTGTTAAATTACGTAATAATCGGGGTTAATTACAATGTTAAGCATTAATGCAAATTTTAATCATAAGAATAGCTCCAATACAAATAATAATTATAATAAAATTAAATGTGAGCAAAATATCTCTCTTCATTTTCCGAAGTTAAATATTTCAATGTATGCACATTAATCTATTTAGTTACATGTAAACAACTGGATGACACACATTTGTGAGTAATAGCTACTAAAAGTAATGTACATATGCAACAACATAAATATAAATAATATAATATTAATTAAATAAATTACATCCCGTTTTGGTGGATTTTTCAATATGTATGCGACAACAATAATTCAAAATTTTTAGTGACGAGCTACTTACAATATAGTGGAAAAAAGGATCAAATCTACTTATTGGCCTTTGAATTGCAATGAATTTTTGGATCATAAAGTAGTAATAGATTACGTTCCTACCCTAAGGTATAGTTCCATGGGTATTGCAGGTTAACGAAGGGGCAATATCCACTTATTAACTTTTTAAGTAGCGTATTAATATTTTATGATTGCAATAACTACATATTACTTTATAACATTTTGTAATCGAAATTAAAAAAGCTGCACACAATGAAATTCATGAAAATCTAACATGTGAATGAATTATTTTAAGTAACAACATTTTCCTTTTTAAATATTTGTCTAATGAAAGAGTAAAGTATAAAAACAGTAAAATAATAATAAAAAAAAATTAAAAAAAAATAATAAAATATATAAAAAATATAAGTAAATAAATGCGAATTATTTATTTCCTTAATAATATTGATTTTATATTCAAAACGTATTCTTACTTGACTTCCATTTAAAAACTAGAAAACGTTTGCCTGAAATGTGGATGATTGCCAGATAAATCGGCAGTTTGCTCCATAGATATATCATCTTTATAAAGAGCTTATTATACTTCTTTTATTCAAAGATTCTTTGAATGTATGCAATTCATCAGGACTGTCAAAAATCTCGCGTTTCTTTATTTATTTGAAAATATTTTGTATCTCATTAACTTTTAGAGAAATGCTAAATTCCCTTTCAATTTTACATATTCCTGCTAATATGTTATAATAATTTTAAAAATAGTATTTTATTCGGAGACGTTTAAGAAATATATTAGCGAGAGTGCTGTCATAAATAAAATTTGATACATGAGTGTTTATTGCTACGGTTTGGGAGAAAATATTCTTTGCAATTCACGTTTAGGTTTTGTACTGACACATGAACTATTTGGCTTCAACTTCTATTAATTTTTAATTTCGATTGTAAGATTTTTTATTTCAGTTCTTTTATGCAAATATGTAGTCTCTAGTTTAGGAGTATTCTTGTCAAATTGACTAATGAGATGTATTTAAACAGTTTGGTATTTGTAGAGTGTTTCATTATACTTTTCTTGTATCTTATCTTGTAAAAGTATAGACTAATGCTGTAACATTTCCATTAAGTGTTGATCCATAGATAATACTAATATAATATATACAAGTTAAATTTCAAATTTTTTTTTGTTGTATTTACGTACATTATATTATAGCTTTTGATGTATATATCTATATATAGTTCTTCATCTAGTATATCTAAATATAAAATTTCCCTTTTGTATATACTTTTGTTATTATCGTGTCCAAATATTTATACAGGGTGAATTGCACCTAATCTGCCAAAAGAAAGGGGGTGATATAAGAGCCCATGTGCAGTATAAAACACTATAACAACCCTGTCCTCTCTTTAACAGTTTCCGAGTTATGGTGGAGAGAAGGAAAGTGCGTCAACTCTGAAAAATTCCAAATTTGGGAAATTTTCGATAGGTTTATACACAAAATAAGCACATAATTGGAAAGAGCAGAGAAAAACCTGTAAGATGACGCTATTTTCATTTTTATTATCTTGATTTAACGGAGAGCTACAAGCGCTAAAACATTGGCGTAGTGCAAAATTGAAATGTTGACAAAATCTGTAACCGGCTATATGACAAAAATCCTTCTTGCTACAAGCGGTCAAATTTACCAAAAACATTTTCACCAGCTTTCAAATGAGCCTATAATAAACCATATCGGACTTTTAGTTCAGGAGAAATTTAGCTTTTTGTTTGCAACACATCACTGAAATCGGCGTTAGTCGAAGTAGACCTTCGACAAACATGCCAATGTTTCAGCGCTTGTAACTCGCTGTTGAATCCAGATATCCTGATGAAAATGGTGTCATTTGATAGCACTTTTTCTGCTCTTTCTAATTATGTGCTGAACCTAACAAATTTGTGGTTTGTCATACTTGACGCACTTTCCTTCTATCCACCAAAATTGAAATGTTGACAAAATCTGTAACCGGCTATATGACAAAAATCCTTCTTGCTACAAGCGGTCAAATTTACCAAAAACTTTTTCACCATCTTTCAAATGAGCCTATAATAAACCATATCGGAGTTTTAGTTCAGGAGAAATTTAGCTTTTTGTTTGCAACACATCACTGAAATCGGCGTCAGTGGAAGTAGACCTTCGACAAACATGCCAATGTTTCAGCGCTTGTAACTCGCCGTTGAATCCAGATATCCTGATGAAAATGGTGTCATTTGATAGCACTTTTTCTGCTCTTTCTAATTATGTGCTGAACCTAACAAATTTGTGGTTTGTCATACTTGACGCACTTTCCTTCTATCCACCAAAATTGAAATGTTGACAAAATCTGTAACCGGCTATATGACAAAATCCTTCTTGCTACAAGCGGTCAAATTTACCAAAAACCTTTTTCACCAGCTTTCAAATGAGCCTACAATAAACCATATCGGTCTTTTAGTTCAGGAGAAATTTAACTTTTTGTTTGCAACACATCACTGAAATCGGCGTTAGTCGAAGTAGACCTTCGACAAACATGTCAATGTTTCAGCGCTTGTAACTCGCCGTTGAATCCAGATATCCTGATGAAAATGGTGTCATTTGATAGCACTTTTTCTGCTCTTTCTAATTATGTGCTAAACCTCACAAATTTGTGGTTTGTCAGACTTGACGCACTTTCCTTCTATCCATCATAACTCGGAAACGGTTAAAGATAGGACAGGGTTGCTATGGTGTTTTATACTGCACATGGGCTGTTCTATCAGCCCCTTTTGTTTGGCAGATTAGGTGCAATTCTCCCTGTACTTACATTTACATTTACAAGCACATATAGGCAGACGGCCGTCATGTAAAAGTTTTTTAAACTTATTTAGAAGATCTTGATGCGTGTAATTACATTAAAATATCGAATTTTGTGTTTTTTTGTTAAACGATATGTTTCATTATTATATACAAATATATGAATAAGTTTCTTAGACTTTAAACTTGTCCGTACTATTATAGCATAAAGTATTATTTACCTTAACATTTTGAAATATTCTGAAATTTTCATTAAAAATATTTTATTTTAATATCGTATGAGAGCATGCGAATAAATGACATGTAATTTTTAACTTCTTCTATTATATATTCTTCTATTATATATCTTCTATTGGGTATTTATTTTTAAGTACGAGATAATATATTGCTTCATAATACATATAGTTATTTTAGACGTAAGGCATGCAACATATCTTTGCTAATATTGGACATATCATATATTGGACTGGAACATGAGCAATCAAGAATATGTACGTATGAGGAAGATGAGTAGTCTTTCACACTGGATATTTTGCTTTTAAAATGAAATTTCACTGCGTTATATATTGATGTGATTCATCTTTACATAAAACAATGGTAAATTTTTTATGTCGGTTATATTAATTGTTAGTATTTTATTTAATTATTTTCTCAGCGAACTTCTAATCACATTTTACAGATAAAAAAATGAAAAGTATTGTATTAAAGTAAAATATATTCTTTCCAGATGCAATAGCATTGCAAAGAAATATTTAATTTATGTGATTTACAATGAAACCAAATAATTATTGTATTGGTATAAAAAAAGCATGAATAAGCACACTACCGAGGAAAACTATGGAATAATAAATTGAAAGTAGTTCCAGCTACTAGATAAAATAAAACACAGAAATATTTTTTTGACTTAATGATTTATAGCTCCAAGAAAGTACAAAACATTGAAAACCATAGGCTGATCAAAATAAAATAATCTCATCGAACACAAAATGACGCTAGACGGCTAATGGACTTACCATCGGACTGAGTGGCATTCATATCCATTCATACATAATAATACTTCAAGGGTCAGCTGAAGATTCCAATACTAAATATTTACATTCTATAGGGTAGCAAGAAAGAAAATGGCTTGGAGAAGTATGACGATAATTATTAGAAATAGCATTTGTCTTTTTGTTTCAGTGTACATAAAACCTCTATGACAATGCGCTGACGAATATGTAAAATGCATTCACTGAACTTTTTCTGTCTACACTGTAAAAAGCTCGCAAAATGAGCTCATGATCAAGGAATTCAGTTTTTGGATTCCCTAGGCTAAGAAAAATCCTTGCTTAACCCTCCTGCGGAAAATAGGCAGGGATAGAAAAGATATTTTTGAAAGTAGAATTTTTAGGAAAGTTAGATACGAAGCGAACGCAACGAGTAGGAGGCGAAACCTTCCGAAGGGGGTTAGGGACAGAACACCCTAGTGTTGTAAAACAAAGTTACTTTCCCACATGTGTAAAAGTGAGCAACTCCCTGACTGGCTAAGCCTTCAACAAATTACCATTTAAGGATATCAGTACAAGAAATCTGCTTGTTTAGCATACTTTTAGTATTTTAGCAAACATATAAGTTGAATCTTGTATGCAATTAATCGCCACATATTGTCTCATTATTTAAATATTCTGTTCCAGTCCTATATTCCTGTGTTATCTATATATTTGATTGTTGCTTTTTCAGAATTAGGTTATGTAGGTTGTTGAGAAATAGGTTGAATTTGAGAATTAGGTTATTATATTAATTTTCAAGAATTGATTTCAGCCTTTTGTTGTGAAATAAAAATAAATATATGAAATATTTTGGCTTTAGTCTATATCTTTGTAATTCCTTTTATCTAATTAAGAAAGATAGTGTTATTTTCCTTCATGAGAAATTCTGAAATCCCCCTTAGTGCTCTTGTCATAAGGTAAAATTGTCCTTATCAAAATTTACCAGTATAGGACTTACCTATGATGCCGCCACTAAGGGTGGAGCATGTAAGCTCCCGGTTCTCAAGCTCGGACTACGAACACACAAAACATAAAGAAACACACATGCTTAATTGCTCAATTTATTTTAATATTTTACTTAATAGATATCTATTATATCTGGAGTAACTATGCTATAATTAAATCAATTACTAAAAGACACATAATACTGACAATATTACATTAATAGCTATATATATATTTACACACATAATATCTTTGATTTAAATTTCTTAAAAACAGTTTCCTTTAAACAATCGGTAAAGAATAGTTCTTATAGTTCAATATTATGAACTCGTTCATATGGTCTACTCATATGAACTGGTAGTCAATTATTTTAATAATCGTTAAAGGTGTGCCTTCCGTGCTAATGGTGACAATTGAAAGTTGGTTACCTTTACTCTTTGTTACGTGCATATTCGTGCCATCTCAATGATGTGGGAAAATCGTTGCACTTCGCGTACTTGCGCAGGCTACCATTCTATTGCTCACAATCTACAGACACTTTTTCACAAAAACCAAAAACATGATGCTGACTCGTTCGAAAGTTTTAAGACGACTACCAAAAACTTCAGGTGCGTCTAGGACGCTGTCGAAATTGCATCTCCTGGAAAGTTCTAGAACATTCTCTCAAACCTTTTTCTTTTCACATTGTAGTGTCGTTGTTGATTCGTTGAAGTGAAGAAGGGGATGCGCTGCTTATTTATGTTTGTATTGCCATTGGCTCCCTCTGCAGCATTTAAATAGCTCATTAGCTAGGTTGGCATCCGCAATTGGAATTTCGAAATGGCTAGGTTGGCATCCGTAATTGGAATGTAACATGTAATACAAATATTGTGTTACAGCTCTGAAACCGATTTTATTTCCATAAAGAATTTAATTCTAAAACATATTATTCCCTTTATTAAATAATTACAGAAATTAAGTTTCACGTAATTAAAATTTATTTATTTTAATTCTTCATTAACATTTTTGGTCAAAAAATTGTTTTATAACACTTTTCGAACCGCTACCATTGCAAGTAAGGGATAAATATAATTCACGAGAGCCTACTTTCAAATGTATTAAAATAATATAATCTTTACAAACTTAAAAAATAATTATTTGAAGAAACTTATTGACAGCTATTAAGTTTTATGAAAAGGCCATACGAAACTTAGAAGTTGAAAATAATTTTAAATAAAATGATTATCAAATAAATTAAAATTCCCTCAAGAATTAATTACATACTCTAATTTCAACATTTATTGCATTGCAAATTTATTCTTTCATTGGACCGAAAAAATTCTTCTAATTTAACTTCTAATTTTAGTCCCTGAAGATCCGTTAAAACAAATATAGTCATTTTCAAGTCCTTTGAAGAACTACTTAAATGTTTTAGCTAATTGATGGTTATTCATTATGTAAACATTAATGAAATTTTAAAGATTTGTACTTATAATTTTTTTTTCCGTTTTAATGATTTTACAAAGCTTCTCCTGGGAAAAGCTTCGATTAGCTTTCCAAAAAAAAACAATTTATTTTTTATTATTTTCTTTTACTTGATATGCAGTCAAGTAGAAGATATTTTACTGCACAAGAAATCCATTAGGGCTACAAATAAACTTGTGTATAAAATACAGGCATCTTTATATGAATATAAAAGATATAACGTGTGAATCTCATACACATTCATACTCTACCAACTCATACATATTCACACTCTACTATCTCATGCATATTCATACTCTAACATCTCATACACATTCATAATCCATAATACACTTGTATTACAATCGGTATTAATAGTATTTACAATCAATAAATGTTCCTTTTCAAATTTTAATTTGCAAGGTGTATTTTAAATTAGTTATTAATTCATAAAAAAAAAATTCTGACGTGGAAAGCATATGACTTTCGCAATAAAATGTTATGAGTACATTTCTTTCACGGTGCAAAAATCATGCACAAGATCCACGGCGTAATGTTTATATGAATTGTTTCTATTGCACATCTGGTATTACATAAATTGTACTTTACAAGAATATGTAGAAGTACTTCAAAGTTCCCAATTAATTTGTATTTCGGGCAACTCTAACTCGATAATTATGAATATTGATAGCATCCATAATAAGAAATAACTACAGTGCACACATTAAAATATTTTAATAATTAATATATTAATTCATTTCATTAATTAAAAGGCGCAATTATCCTTAATTACGCATCATATTTGCAATTTTGAAGATATATTTGTCAAAACCATTATGAAAATGTCGGAAAAATATAAATTTCAAGTTTATCAACTCTATCAATAAACATTACAGACAGACGAAGGAGTTTCAAGCTATTTTCTTATATATAAATAAATGATTATTGGCGAACTGTTGAGCGTCAAAATACAAAACTATTATACACAGTATCCTGTGTTGAAAACCCAGACCACACGACCAACCCGAAGGCTTATGGTAGCAAGATGTGTGGCCGGACAGTATCCTGTGTATAATAGTTTACCAAATCTATCAATAAACATTACAGAGAGACGAAGAATTTTCAAGTGAGTTTCTTATATATTGATTTAATCGTTATCGTGTAACTTGGCGGTATCGTCTTGTCAAGCGCGGGCTTTTGACTTTCCGTTGATGAATGTGCGAGCTAACATTGACGTGGGAGGTTTTACGTGTATCCTTTTAAGGAATTTACTTACAGTTATATTTTATGTGTATCATATTATATATTTATTTTACATATGTTGTTATTAATTCTATTTAATTTGATATATATATATTTTTTTTATTATTATTATCTTATGACCTTAACACATATCTGACTGTTGAATTATTATTTTGATTTCATGTACCTCTAATTTATTGGATTTATTTATCCCTTGTTGCAACAACGCGTGATATATTATTTTATGTGTAGTATTATGAATATACCATGCTTTTGTTATGTTATTGATATAACTGACTTTATGTTCCCGTTTCAGCATAACTTTACATATTTATTTATTTAAATATAATTCTTTCATATTTGATTTTATCTGTTATTTCTTTTTTTTTTTTTTTTTTATTTACTGTGATGTCTAATTAATGCAATAATTTATTAACATACTCAATCATTTATCATTTACATACAAATCAATGTGTTTTCCTAATGTATTTTATTTTTTATATAAAGGCCGGTATTTTTAAATAACTATAATTGCCTGCAATTATAATTTTAAATTTTGATACATTTATTGTATGCTTACAATAGAACTTTTTTTTTTTTTTGTATTATTCTCGTACTATGCATGGGAGATTTTCTCCGATGTTTATTTTTTTTGCCTGTCTATTTATTTTGAAGGTGAATAGCTTTCGCCGTACAATGGCCATATATGGAGCTGTTACGCTGACTGTGAAGGCTGGGAAACTACTCTTACTTCTTCAAGTTTATTAATCCATTTATGTAATTAACTTTTACTTTGTTTTTCAGATTACGTGTTTTTGTAAAAGGTCTGTATACACTATTTATGCAATATATATTTATTATTTTACTACATATTATTTATATCAGCTGTGACTGTTATTTTTGACTTAAAATTTTATTTATTTATTTATTTATGATTTTGCTTTTATTCTGTCAGCTTTTTATAAACTATTAATTAATAATTTTATGATTTTGAATATCCTGTAGTTGATTTTACCATGTTCCATGACTTTATTTCGCATTTTATTAATTATGTTATACAATTTTTTCAAGACCCGTACAAGAAACAGGAAAAAAAAATTGTGAAGAATTCCATCCCACACATCTTTATCATTGGAATGTCTACCTTGCTCTTAAGCATCTATCATTGGAAGACTTGTATTTTTGATGCCCACTACTGCCTGTTACCACCTTTCGTTTTCAAGCAAGACAAATTGCAAGTAAGTGAAATTTAATTATCTCTCTCCTTCTTTCTTCTAACACCTTAGTTTATTTTATTTTAGAACATTGAGGGGTATTGTATGTATTATTTATCACTTCTACATATTTTTTCTGATATTTATTGCTCTATTCATAAAATGTATCCATACATAAATGTTTATTTATTACCTATATTTTTATTTTATACTCATATTTACAAAATCCTCATATTTACAAAAATTTTATCCTCATATTAAGTTTACAAATATGTTATCCTCATATTTATTTTACAAAATATATTATCCTCATATTTGTTTTATCAAAAATATTATCCTCATATTTATTTTATTTTATAACTGTCCTACGAGTTCGTTGGTCCTAATCTCCCTGCTCTTATCCCCACTTACATAGTATTTGACAATGTCCATTTTTATAATGTAGACTAATTTTTATTTTGTTTGGAAGGGAAAAAACATTTATTTACTATTTTCTTTCACTTCAAAATTTTCCGAGTCTCCGTTTTTATTTTGTTCTCAAACATTTTAATTTCCTGAAATCATTATTGTATTACATATTATTTATACTTCAGATATCTTTTATTTTTATTTTTTTTTTATTTTTTTTTACGTCCACTGAATTATTTACTTTACTTATATTTTCTAAGATTAACTTTATTTATTTTACTTATATTTTCATATAAATTATTTATCTTTTATCATTGTCCGTTCATTTATTTAATATCTACTTGCATAAAAGGGACGAGAATCTATAACTTTTTAATTTTGCTGTACTGCTACTTGATGAAACGCTGATAATTTTAATAAAATGGGCTGGCGCTAATACTTTTACGTTGTACACGTTGATACTTATTGACAACATTACTGCTAACCAGTCAACCCGCTGATAAACTTTCCTACTGTTCTTTTTTTTTTTTTGTTGCTGTTGTTGCAGAAAAATCCATGATTTAAAAATTCCTATCCGCTGGACTTGCCTTCCTCCAGACAATTTTTTTGAAGTTTTATTTAATTTTGCGATTTTGTTGACTACCGTGCATTTTGGATAACTATCATGCCTATCCTCACACTAAGTCTTCACTACTACACACTTTTCCTCAACACTACAGTTTTCACAATATACCATACATAATATACAATACACAATACATACTAAAATAACCATATACTTTTGCTGCCCTATGTTTTGCACATATTGTGGCACTATGCTATTTGTAACACACTTGTTGTCTATTTACTTATTTATCACTTAATTTTGAAAGTTGCTCTATCTACATAAATTTTCTATTATTATAATTATATTCATTTTCTTTACATTAACCAAAAATATCTATTTGTAGACTACCTTTCAACTTAATTTTTACATTTACTGTAGACTACCAAAATTATTTCAAAATGCTTTCCAATTTAATTTCAAAATATTGTAGGAAACTAATATATTTTATAATACCCTCTAATTTAATTTAAAAATCATTATAGACTGCTACACATCTTGTAGAATGCTTTCGAATACTATTTTTTGCGTGTCCTCAGATTATAACGTCTCGGACTCTGATAATTATGATTATTGGCGTTATATTCTTTGTTTACATGCGATTGACTTCTGTCAACAGTTCGCCGTGTTTGTTTATTTTGTAAATAGTTTTTACGCGGTTCTGCTTTATATAATTTATTCGCGTGAACAACTATCCATTTTTTATTTGGATCGTACATAGGTGTGATAGCGTAATTATTGTTACGGATCACCTTTACGATGCGAAATGGTCCTTGAAATTTTTTTTGTAATGCTGTGGTGGGTCTGAGGTTTTTTAAGTACACAAATTGTCCTTTTAATAATTTCTGCTGTCTAACTCTTTTAAAAATTCTTTCTTGGCGACTTTGGGCTTGAATTTGTTTTCGTTTTGTATATCTATTAATTTTTTCCGCTAAAGTAAGTGCTTCACTGACGGCATTATCATATTCAGTTTTAGTTAAATTCGGACTGTCATCAGGGTCCGCTATTTCCAGATTATTTTCTCCGGGTAATTTCAAATCTCTGGTAAGAAACAAAATAGCGGGACTGTGGTCTATATTTGCGCTGGGTGTCGCATTATGAAATAATTTTACATATGGCAAGACTTTGTGCCAATTAAATGTTTGGTCAGCCATTGCTGCCAAAGAATTTTTTATTCCTAAGTGGCTTCTTTCTAAAATTGCATTTGAGCTGGGTTTGTAAATTGAAGTATATTTCAATTTTATACCATGTTGCTCTGCGAATTTTTTAAATTCCTCGCTTTTCAGTTGCCGAGCATTATCGGTCAGCAGCCACATAGGAACGCCATTTTGTGAAATCCAATTCGTTAGGACCTGTAATACACTCGCAGTTGTAATATTTCTCACGGGTACTGCCTCCAGGAATCTCGAGTAATGGTCTATCATCGTTATGATGTACTCGTGCTGTCCGTTACTTCTCGGTAGCTTCCCTACAATGTCTAATGCCACCGTGTGATTTTGTTGACATGGACGTGGCACATGTTGTAATGGCATAGGTCTTATAGCCTTATTTTTGTAACATAAACATGCATCACATGATGCGCAAAAATTCTTTACATCACTGTATGCTCCTTTCCAGTAATACTTTCTATTCAGAATTTGATAGGTTTTTTCAACTCCAAAATGTGGTGTATGAGCTAACTCAATAACTGCGAATTTTAGACTGTGAGGTATTAGAATTCTGTCCTTTTGCATAGGATTTCTGATATTTCTAGCAGTCTTTATCATAATTAATCCTGTATTTACGTCTCTATAGTATTTATTTACATATTTTGGCTGTTTAAATTTTGCATTCAGTCCGTTAATAATTTTCTTTATCTCTCTATCTTTTGCTTGCTCTTCTAAAATTTTGGCTATTGTTATAGCGCTGTCATTAGCAATAATGTTATTTATTAATTTAGTCTTAGTTTGTTCAGAAAAAATTTGTCGCGACATAAAATCACTGGGATTATCTTGTCCTTTAATGTATTTTATATCGAAAGAATATTGTTGTAAATTTAATAACCATCTTGCGATTAAATCAGAATTTTGATTTTCTATGTGTATGTAGTGCGTTAAAGCTTTAGAATCAGTAAATACCGTAAAATGCGTACCACATAAAAAATCTTTGAAATGTATTATAGCGTCGTGAATTGCTAACAGTTCTAGCTTCATGCTCGGATATTTCTTTTCACTGTCTGAAAGTTTCCTGCTATAATACTCGATAGGATGAAAATTTCCGTTCACTGATTGAAGTAAAATTCCTGACGCGGCTACTTTTGAACAATCAGTCGACAAAATGAACGGCTTTGACATATCAGCTGCCCTAACTACCGGTTTCGATAAAATCGCGTTTTGCAATGTTACAAACGCTTCTTCGCATATCTCCGTCCATATAAATTTTTTATCTTTCTTTGTTAATTCAATTAATGGATTGCATAGTTCAGAAAAATTTGGTATGATCTGCCTAAAATAATTACATAAACCTAAAAATGATTTTACTTTTTTTACTGTCGTTGGCACAGGGAAATTCGTTATTTTCTGTACATTATCATCTGAAGGTGTTATGCCTTCCTTACTTATCTTAAATCCTAGAAATTTAATGTTCTCTTTACACATTTGTAATTTTGAAGGGTCAATGGTTAAACCAAATTTAGCTAATCTCGAAAATACCGTTTTTAATTTCTCCAACATTTTCTCGAATGAATTTGCGGCAATTACAATGTCATCTAAATAAAATTCAATTTTCTGATCTTTTAAATCTCCTAAGCATTTCATCATTAGTAATGAGAAATATGCTGATGAATTTTTTGCCCCAAAAGGTAATCTATTTGGTCTATACGATCCATTATTTGTTATGATATTTAATCGGAAACTGTCCTCAGGTTTGATTTTTATTTGAAAAAACGCGGACTTTAAGTCTATCACCGTGTACAATTTGTAGCCTGCGATGTTGTGCAGAATGTCGCTGATTTTACCAATATTTACGGGCAGTAATTCAGTAATTTGATTAAGTAGCCTGTAATCTACGGCTAAACGATATTTTTGTTCTTTATTGGCATTATTACTATTAATACTGGCTTTCTTCTTTATCAATAAGCATGGGAACGCATAATTACTTGTAGATTTTTCTATAATTCCAGCTTCACACAATTGTTTGATTTCACCTTCTAGTACAGGTTTTAACATTTTTGGCAAGGGATAAGGTTTACACTGAATTGGGTATTGGTGTAGTAAATTAAATTCCGGTACTATTTCTTCCGTCATTCCCAGCGTTTTGTATGATTTCGAAAATACATCGTAATTTTGTAACAGTAATTTTAGCAATATATGTTTTTCATTTTCTTGTAAGTGATCTAGTTTAAAATCTTGCGGTGTTAATTCCGCTTTTCGTAAAGCTGAAATGTCCATTTTTTGTGGATCATTTAAGCTTTCGATATTGTTAATCTGTAAAATTTTATCAGTATCATGTTTCTCTTCACAAATTTCAAACTGCGGTGTTACAGTACCAAATATCATATTTTTATTTAGATGAATCTCTTCTTCTGTTTTGTTTGTTAAAAGAGTAGAAATAAATTTTCTATTATTTACATAATGTAAAGAATGCTCAGCGTGTAAATCTTTTAATGAATTTGTAATATTTAACAATACCTCCTTATCCTCAAAATAGTTTTCATTTAATTTTAATTTTATTGATTTTGTTTCTTGAGGGAGTAATTTAATTTTATGCGCTAAGCTTGCATTTAAGCATTGAATATGTTCAACTCTTGTATTATTATTTTCTGGTTGCTGTGCTTTTTTTTTATTTTTGTCTTGAAATGGTATAGATATGGATTCTTTGACAAACTTTAATATTAATTTATTTGTGTCAATTATGGCATGATGATTTTTGAGAAAGTCAAATCCTAAAATAATTTCATAAGGGGTGTTATTTAATTGTTTAGTTATGAAAAAAAGAATTTTTGCATCTTTTGTTTTCAATTTTAAAGCTAAAGCTGATACATTTTGAAAATTGAATGTTTTCTGTGGTCATAGTCTGTATTTTTACTTGTCTAGATAAATAGTTAATTTTAATTTTATTTTTGATTTTTTGAAATATTTGATCTGATAATAAACTGACACTTGCGCCACTATCTATGAGAGCCACTGTTTTTATGTTCTCTAAATTTATGTTAATCATTGTCAAAGCGTCACTCTGTCCATATGTTGAATTCAGTAAATGTTCATTTAAATTTTGTGCATCCTTATTAATTTTGCTTGCAATTTTATGGGATCTCGAATCCTTATTTGATGCCTTATAACTTTCTATATGTCTTTTATTTCGAGGTCCCTTTCTTAGTTTAAATATTCATTATTCTGATATTGCCTATTATTGCTCACATAATGTGGTCCATTATTCTGATATGATCTTCTGTTATTACTTTGAAATTGTCTGTTGGTATTTCCTGCACGCCGCCGTATTCCCCGGTTATTTATGAAATTACCTCTTCTGAAATTCGCCCTACTATAGTGTGCATAATTATTTTGAATCGTGGGTCTTTGTTGAAAATTGGTAGTTTCTTGACTGCTGTTTTCATTTGTGAATGCCCTTTTTAAATTATTTTGTACTTTTTGCAGCGTAAAACATTCTGACATCCAGTGATTGTTGCGACCGCACGCTATACAGAATTTCTGTGGCGGCTTTTCTGCATTATTTTCAGTTTTTACATGATTTATTTCTACATTCTCAATTATTTTATTTTCTATTTCAATACTATTTATACAATCACTATCTTCCTCCAATGCGGATTCTATCACCTCAGCTATTTTCACTGCTTCGTCAAAGGTTTTCGGGTCATTTTTTTTTTATTTCTGTTCTTAAATCTTCTCTGACTATCTGTAAAAATTTGGTGAGTTTAATTTTCTCTGTAATTTTTTTTACATTTGCGTCCATTGTTTCATCTACTTCTAGAAAAATTATCGCCTGGTTTTCGATTTCTTGTGCAAGCTCCTTAATTGTCATATTTGGTAAATGTTTCAGATTGTTAAAATTGTTGTGTTTTTGCACTAATGTTTGTTTCCTTTCAAATTTGTTTTTTAATAACTCCATGAATTTTTCATATGATTTTTCCTTTTGCAGAGCAATATTTTCTGCTAGAAATTGCTGAGCCTTTCCCTTTAATCTTGATTTGACAATTATGATTTTCTCTTGTTCGGACCATGATGTTAACTCCGCTATTTCCTTAAATTGTATGATAAAGAAATTGACATTATTTTCTTTTTGTCCATCAAATGATGGTAACATCTGCATAATTGGCAACGATGTATTTTGCTGCGCTTGATTTGCGGGCATCAGTATCTGGATCGCGTTATTTGCCGAACTATCTGTTACTCTGTTATTTATATGTACCTCCTGCTGTATATTATCGATAATTGGAGCATCTTGCCTCGATCTTTTACTTATTTGCCTAGTTTTATTCGGCGCCATGATTTAATACACTGTTATACAATTCTAACTCTATATTAAATATTTATGCTAATACATACATATATATACAATCATATAATACCTATTTAAATTATCATTTTCATGCATTTTCTTATCATTCTACTGAGTTATATCTCATTATTAAATTCATTGTTAAATTCAATATTACATTCCGCTTATTATTAAATTCAGTTTTATATTCAAACTCATTATTAAATTTGATATTATATTCAAACTCATTATTAAATTCAATATTATATTCAAACTTATTATTAAATTTAATTTTGCCTTTTACTTATATTTTTTACTTTCTCTTATGAAAATTAATTCTCTCCGAGCTTGACCACATACGGCACCAATTCGCGCGGCGACATCATGTCATAAGGTAAAATTGTCCTTATCAAAATTTACCAGTATAGGACTTACCTATGATGCCGCCACTAAGGGTGGAGCATGTAAGCTCCCGGTTCTCAAGCTCGGACTACGAACACACAAAACATAAAGAAACACACATGCTTAATTGCTCAATTTATTTTAATATTTTACTTAATAGATATCTATTATATCTGGAGTAACTATGCTATAATTAAATCAATTACTAAAAGACACATAATACTGACAATATTACATTAATAGCTATATATATATTTACACACATAATATCTTTGATTTAAATTTCTTAAAAACAGTTTCCTTTAAACAATCGGTAAAGAATAGTTCTTATAGTTCAATATTATGAACTCGTTCATATGGTCTACTCATATGAACTGGTAGTCAATTATTTTAATAATCGTTAAAGGTGTGCCTTCCGTGCTAATGGTGACAATTGAAAGTTGGTTACCTTTACTCTTTGTTACGTGCATATTCGTGCCATCTCAATGATGTGGGAAAATCGTTGCACTTCGCGTACTTGCGCAGGCTACCATTCTATTGCTCACAATCTACAGACACTTTTTCACAAAAACCAAAAACATGATGCTGACTCGTTCGAAAGTTTTAAGACGACTACCAAAAACTTCAGGTGCGTCTAGGACGCTGTCGAAATTGCATCTCCTGGAAAGTTCTAGAACATTCTCTCAAACCTTTTTCTTTTCACATTGTAGTGTCGTTGTTGATTCGTTGAAGTGAAGAAGGGGATGCGCTGCTTATTTATGTTTGTATTGCCATTGGCTCCCTCTGCAGCATTTAAATAGCTCATTAGCTAGGTTGGCATCCGCAATTGGAATTTCGAAATGGCTAGGTTGGCATCCGTAATTGGAATGTAACATGTAATACAAATATTGTGTTACAGCTCTGAAACCGATTTTATTTCCATAAAGAATTTAATTCTAAAACATATTATTCCCTTTATTAAATAATTACAGAAATTAAGTTTCACGTAATTAAAATTTATTTATTTTAATTCTTCATTAACATTTTTGGTCAAAAAATTGTTTTATAACACTTTTCGAACCGCTACCATTGCAAGTAAGGGATAAATATAATTCACGAGAGCCTACTTTCAAATGTATTAAAATAATATAATCTTTACAAACTTAAAAAATAATTATTTGAAGAAACTTATTGACAGCTATTAAGTTTTATGAAAAGGCCATACGAAACTTAGAAGTTGAAAATAATTTTAAATAAAATGATTATCAAATAAATTAAAATTCCCTCAAGAATTAATTACATACTCTAATTTCAACATTTATTGCATTGCAAATTTATTCTTTCATTGGACCGAAAAAATTCTTCTAATTTAACTTCTAATTTTAGTCCCTGAAGATCCGTTAAAACAAATATAGTCATTATCAAGTCCTTTGAAGAACTACTTAAATGTTTTAGCTAATTGATGGTTATTCATTATGTAAACATTAATGAAATTTTAAAGATTTGTACTTATAATTTTTTTTTCCGTTTTAATGATTTTACAAAGCTTCTCCTGGGAAAAGCTTCGATTAGCTTTCCAAAAAAAAACAATTTATTTTTTATTATTTTCTTTTACTTGATATGCAGTCAAGTAGAAGATATTTTACTGCACAAGAAATCCATTAGGGCTACAAATAAACTTGTGTATAAAATACAGGCATCTTTATATGAATATAAAAGATATAACGTGTGAATCTCATACACATTCATACTCTACCAACTCATACATATTCACACTCTACTATCTCATGCATATTCATACTCTAACATCTCATACACATTCATAATCCATAATACACTTGTATTACAATCGGTATTAATAGTATTTACAATCAATATTAGTATTTCATAAATGTTCCTTTTCAAATTTTAATTTGCAAGGTGTATTTTAAATTAGTTATTAATTCATAAAAAAAAAATTCTGACGTGGAAAGCATATGACTTTCGCAATAAAATGTTATGAGTACATTTCTTTTACGGTGCAAAAATCATGCACAAGATCCACGGCGTAATGTTTATATGAATTGTTTCTATTGCACATCTGGTATTACATAAATTGTACTTTACAAGAATATGTAGAAGTACTTCAAAGTTCCCAATTAATTTGTATTTCGTGCAACTCTAACTCGATAATTATGAATATTGATAGCATCCATAATAAGAAATAACTACAGTGCACACATTAAAATATTTTAATAATTAATATATTAATTCATTTCATTAATTAAAAGGCGCAATTATCCTTAATTACGCATCATATTTGCAATTTTGAAGATATATTTGTCAAAACCATTATGAAAATGTCGGAAAAATATAAATTTCAAGTTTATCAACTCTATCAATAAACATTACAGACAGACGAAGGAGTTTCAAGCTATTTTCTTATATATAAATAAATGATTATTGGCGAACTGTTGAGCGTCAAAATACAAAACTATTATACACAGTATCCTGTGTTGAAAACCCAGACCACACGACCAACCCGAAGGCTTATGGTAGCAAGATGTGTGGCCGGACAGTATCCTGTGTATAATAGTTTACCAAATCTATCAATAAACATTACAGAGAGACGAAGAATTTTCAAGTGAGTTTCTTATATATTGATTTAATCGTTATCGTGTAACTTGGCGGTATCGTCTTGTCAAGCGCGGGCTTTTGACTTTCCGTTGATGAATGTGCGAGCTAACATTGACGTGGGAGGTTTTACGTGTATCCTTTTAAGGAATTTACTTACAGTTATATTTTATGTGTATCATATTATATATTTATTTTACATATGTTGTTATTAATTCTATTTAATTTGATATATATATATTTTTTTTATTATTATTATCTTATGACCTTAACACATATCTGACTGTTGAATTATTATTTTGATTTCATGTACCTCTAATTTATTGGATTTATTTATCCCTTGTTGCAACAACGCGTGATATATTATTTTATGTGTAGTATTATGAATATACCATGCTTTTGTTATGTTATTGATATAACTGACTTTATGTTCCCGTTTCAGCATAACTTTACATATTTATTTATTTAAATATAATTCTTTCATATTTGATTTTATCTGTTATTTCTTTTTTTTTTTTTTTTTTATTTACTGTGATGTCTAATTAATGCAATAATTTATTAACATACTCAATCATTTATCATTTACATACAAATCAATGTGTTTTCCTAATGTATTTTATTTTTTATATACCGGCCGGTATTTTTAAATAACTATAATTGCCTGCAATTATAATTTTAAATTTTGATACATTTATTGTATGCTTACAATAGAACTTTTTTTTTTTTTGTATTATTCTCGTACTATGCATGGGAGATTTTCTCCGATGTTTATTTTTTTGCCTGTCTATTTATTTTGAAGGTGAATAGCTTTCGCCGTACAATGGCCATATATGGAGCTGTTACGCTGACTGTGAAGGCTGGGAAACTACTCTTACTTCTTCAAGTTTATTAATCCATTTATGTAATTAACTTTTACTTTGTTTTTCAGATTACGTGTTTTTGTAAAAGGTCTGTATACACTATTTATGCAATATATATTTATTATTTTACTACATATTATTTATATCAGCTGTGACTGTTATTTTTGACTTAAAATTTTATTTATTTATTTATTTATGATTTTGCTTTTATTCTGTCAGCTTTTTATAAACTATTAATTAATAATTTTATGATTTTGAATATCCTGTAGTTGATTTTACCATGTTCCATGACTTTATTTCGCATTTTATTAATTATGTTATACAATTTTTTCAAGACCCGTACAAGAAACAGGAAAAAAAAATTGTGAAGAATTCCATCCCACACATCTTTATCATTGGAATGTCTACCTTGCTCTTAAGCATCTATCATTGGAAGACTTGTATTTTTGATGCCCACTACTGCCTGTTACCACCTTTCGTTTTCAAGCAAGACAAATTGCAAGTAAGTGAAATTTAATTATCTCTCTCCTTCTTTCTTCTAACACCTTAGTTTATTTTATTTTAGAACATTGAGGGGTATTGTATGTATTATTTATCACTTCTACATATTTTTTCTGATATTTATTGCTCTATTCATAAAATGTATCCATACATAAATGTTTATTTATTACCTATATTTTTATTTTATACTCATATTTACAAAATCCTCATATTTACAAAAATTTTATCCTCATATTAATTTTACAAATATGTTATCCTCATATTTATTTTACAAAATATATTATCCTCATATTTGTTTTATCAAAAATATTACCCTCATATTTATTTTATTTTATAACTGTCCTACGAGTTCGTTGGTCCTAATCTCCCTGCTCTTATCCCCACTTACATAGTATTTGACAATGTCCATTTTTATAATGTAGACTAATTTTTATTTTGTTTGGAAGGGAAAAAACATTTATTTACTATTTTCTTTCACTTCAAAATTTTCCGAGTCTCCGTTTTTATTTTGTTCTCAAACATTTTAATTTCCTGAAATCATTATTGTATTACATATTATTTATACTTCAGATATCTTTTATTTTTATTTTTTTTTTATTTTTTTTTACGTCCACTGAATTATTTACTTTACTTATATTTTCTAAGATTAAATTTATTTATTTTACTTATATTTTCATATAAATTATTTATCTTTTATCATTGTCCGTTCATTTATTTAATATCTACTTGCATAAAAGGGACGAGAATCTATAACTTTTTAATTTTGCTGTACTGCTACTTGATGAAACGCTGATAATTTTAATAAAATGGGCTGGCGCTAATACTTTTACGTTGTACACGTTGATACTTATTGACAACATTACTGCTAACCAGTCAACCCGCTGATAAACTTTCCTACTGTTCTTTTTTTTTTTTTGTTGCTGTTGTTGCAGAAAAATCCATGATTTAAAAATTCCTATCCGCTGGACTTGCCTTCCTCCAGACAATTTTTTTGAAGTTTTATTTAATTTTGCGATTTTGTTGACTACCGTGCATTTTGGATAACTATCATGCCTATCCTCACACTAAGTCTTCACTACTACACACTTTTCCTCAACACTACAGTTTTCACAATATACCATACATAATATACAATACACAATACATACTAAAATAACCATATACTTTTGCTGCCCTATGTTTTGCACATATTGTGGCACTATGCTATTTGTAACACACTTGTTGTCTATTTACTTATTTATCACTTAATTTTGAAAGTTGCTCTATCTACATAAATTTTCTATTATTATAATTATATTCATTTTCTTTACATTAACCAAAAATATCTATTTGTAGACTACCTTTCAACTTAATTTTTACATTTACTGTAGACTACCAAAATTATTTCAAAATGCTTTCCAATTTAATTTCAAAATATTGTAGGAAACTAATATATTTTATAATACCCTCTAATTTAATTTAAAAATCATTATAGACTGCTACACATCTTGTAGAATGCTTTCGAATACTATTTTTTGCGTGTCCTCAGATTATAACGTCTCGGACTCTGATAATTATGATTATTGGCGTTATATTCTTTGTTTACATGCGATTGACTTCTGTCAACAGTTCGCCGTGTTTGTTTATTTTGTAAATAGTTTTTACGCGGTTCTGCTTTATATAATTTATTCGCGTGAACAACTATCCATTTTTTATTTGGATCGTACATAGGTGTGATAGCGTAATTATTGTTACGGATCACCTTTACGATGCGAAATGGTCCTTGAAATTTTTTTTGTAATGCTGTGGTGGGTCTGAGGTTTTTTAAGTACACAAATTGTCCTTTTAATAATTTCTGCTGTCTAACTCTTTTAAAAATTCTTTCTTGGCGACTTTGGGCTTGAATTTGTTTTCGTTTTGTATATCTATTAATTTTTTCCGCTAAAGTAAGTGCTTCACTGACGTCATTATCATATTCAGTTTTAGTTAAATTCGGACTGTCATCAGGGTCCGCTATTTCCAGATTATTTTCTCCGGGTAATTTCAAATCTCTGGTAAGAAACAAAATAGCGGGACTGTGGTCTATATTTGCGCTGGGTGTCGCATTATGAAATAATTTTACATATGGCAAGACTTTGTGCCAATTAAATGTTTGGTCAGCCATTGCTGCCAAAGAATTTTTTATTCCTAAGTGGCTTCTTTCTAAAATTGCATTTGAGCTGGGTTTGTAAATTGAAGTATATTTCAATTTTATACCATGTTGCTCTGCGAATTTTTTAAATTCCTCGCTTTTCAGTTGCCGAGCATTATCGGTCAGCAGCCACATAGGAACGCCATTTTGTGAAATCCAATTCGTTAGGACCTGTAATACACTCGCAGTTGTAATATTTCTCACGGGTACTGCCTCCAGGAATCTCGAGTAATGGTCTATCATCGTTATGATGTACTCGTGCTGTCCGTTACTTCTCGGTAGCTTCCCTACAATGTCTAATGCCACCGTGTGATTTTGTTGACATGGACGTGGCACATGTTGTAATGGCATAGGTCTTATAGCCTTATTTTTGTAACATAAACATGCATCACATGATGCGCAAAAATTCTTTACATCACTGTATGCTCCTTTCCAGTAATACTTTCTATTCAGAATTTGATAGGTTTTTTCAACTCCAAAATGTGGTGTATGAGCTAACTCAATAACTGCGAATTTTAGACTGTGAGGTATTAGAATTCTGTCCTTTTGCATAGGATTTCTGATATTTCTAGCAGTCTTTATCATAATTAATCCTGTATTTACGTCTCTATAGTATTTATTTACATATTTTGGCTGTTTAAATTTTGCATTCAGTCCGTTAATAATTTTCTTTATCTCTCTATCTTTTGCTTGCTCTTCTAAAATTTTGGCTATTGTTATAGCGCTGTCATTAGCAATAATGTTATTTATTAATTTAGTCTTAGTTTGTTCAGAAAAAATTTGTCGCGACATAAAATCACTGGGATTATCTTGTCCTTTAATGTATTTTATATCGAAAGAATATTGTTGTAAATTTAATAACCATCTTGCGATTAAATCAGAATTTTGATTTTCTATGTGTATGTAGTGCGTTAAAGCTTTAGAATCAGTAAATACCGTAAAATGCGTACCACATAAAAAATCTTTGAAATGTATTATAGCGTCGTGAATTGCTAACAGTTCTAGCTTCATGCTCGGATATTTCTTTTCACTGTCTGAAAGTTTCCTGCTATAATACTCGATAGGATGAAAATTTCCGTTCACTGATTGAAGTAAAATTCCTGACGCGGCTACTTTTGAACAATCAGTCGACAAAATGAACGGCTTTGACATATCAGCTGCCCTAACTACCGGTTTCGATAAAATCGCGTTTTGCAATGTTACAAACGCTTCTTCGCATATCTCCGTCCATATAAATTTTTTATCTTTCTTTGTTAATTCAATTAATGGATTGCATAGTTCAGAAAAATTTGGTATGATCTGCCTAAAATAATTACATAAACCTAAAAATGATTTTACTTTTTTTACTGTCGTTGGCACAGGGAAATTCGTTATTTTCTGTACATTATCATCTGAAGGTGTTATGCCTTCCTTACTTATCTTAAATCCTAGAAATTTAATGTTCTCTTTACACATTTGTAATTTTGAAGGGTCAATGGTTAAACCAAATTTAGCTAATCTCGAAAATACCGTTTTTAATTTCTCCAACATTTTCTCGAATGAATTTGCGGCAATTACAATGTCATCTAAATAAAATTCAATTTTCTGATCTTTTAAATCTCCTAAGCATTTCATCATTAGTAATGAGAAATATGCTGATGAATTTTTTGCCCCAAAAGGTAATCTATTAGGTCTATACGATCCATTATTTGTTATGATATTTAATCGGAAACTGTCCTCAGGTTTGATTTTTATTTGAAAAAACGCGGACTTTAAGTCTATCACCGTGTACAATTTGTAGCCTGCGATGTTGTGCAGAATGTCGCTGATTTTACCAATATTTACGGGCAGTAATTCAGTAATTTGATTAAGTAGCCTGTAATCTACGGCTAAACGATATTTTTGTTCTTTATTGGCATTATTACTATTAATACTGGCTTTCTTCTTTATCAATAAGCATGGGAACGCATAATTACTTGTAGATTTTTCTATAATTCCAGCTTCACACAATTGTTTGATTTCACCTTCTAGTACAGGTTTTAACATTTTTGGCAAGGGATAAGGTTTACACTGAATTGGGTATTGGTGTAGTAAATTAAATTCCGGTACTATTTCTTCCGTCATTCCCAGCGTTTTGTATGATTTCGAAAATACATCGTAATTTTGTAACAGTAATTTTAGCAATATATGTTTTTCATTTTCTTGTAAGTGATCTAGTTTAAAATCTTGCGGTGTTAATTCCGCTTTTCGTAAAGTTGAAATGTCCATTTTTTGTGGATCATTTAAGCTTTCGATATTGTTAATCTGTAAAATTTTATCAGTATCATGTTTCTCTTCACAAATTTCAAACTGCGGTGTTACAGTACCAAATATCATATTTTTATTTAGATGAATCTCTTCTTCTGTTTTGTTTGTTAAAAGAGTAGAAATAAATTTTCTATTATTTACATAATGTAAAGAATGCTCAGCGTGTAAATCTTTTAATGAATTTGTAATATTTAACAATACCTCCTTATCCTCAAAATAGTTTTCATTTAATTTTAATTTTATTGATTTTGTTTCTTGAGGGAGTAATTTAATTTTATGCGCTAAGCTTGCATTTAAGCATTGAATATGTTCAACTCTTGTATTATTATTTTCTGGTTGCTGTGCTTTTTTTTTATTTTTGTCTTGAAATGGTATAGATATGGATTCTTTGACAAACTTTAATATTAATTTATTTGTGTCAATTATGGCATGATGATTTTTGAGAAAGTCAAATCCTAAAATAATTTCATAAGGGGTGTTATTTAATTGTTTAGTTATGAAAAAAAGAATTTTTGCATCTTTTGTTTTCAATTTTAAAGCTAAAGCTGATACATTTTGAAAATTGAATGTTTTCTGTGGTCATAGTCTGTATTTTTACTTGTCTAGATAAATAGTTAATTTTAATTTTATTTTTGATTTTTTGAAATATTTGATCTGATAATAAACTGACACTTGCGCCACTATCTATGAGAGCCACTGTTTTTATGTTCTCTAAATTTATGTTAATCATTGTCAAAGCGTCACTCTGTCCATATGTTGAATTCAGTAAATGTTCATTTAAATTTTGTGCATCCTTATTAATTTTGCTTGCAATTTTATGGGATCTCGAATCCTTATTTGATGCCTTATAACTTTCTATATGTCTTTTATTTCGAGGTCCCTTTCTTAGTTTAAATATTCATTATTCTGATATTGCCTATTATTGCTCACATAATGTGGTCCATTATTCTGATATGATCTTCTGTTATTACTTTGAAATTGTCTGTTGGTATTTCCTGCACGCCGCCGTATTCCCCGGTTATTTATGAAATTACCTCTTCTGAAATTCGCCCTACTATAGTGTGCATAATTATTTTGAATCGTGGGTCTTTGTTGAAAATTGGTAGTTTCTTGACTGCTGTTTTCATTTGTGAATGCCCTTTTTAAATTATTTTGTACTTTTTGCAGCGTAAAACATTCTGACATCCAGTGATTGTTGCGACCGCACGCTATACAGAATTTCTGTGGCGGCTTTTCTGCATTATTTTCAGTTTTTACATGATTTATTTCTACATTCTCAATTATTTTATTTTCTATTTCAATACTATTTATACAATCACTATCTTCCTCCAATGCGGATTCTATCACCTCAGCTATTTTCACTGCTTCGTCAAAGGTTTTCGGGTCATTTTTTTTTTATTTCTGTTCTTAAATCTTCTCTGACTATCTGTAAAAATTTGGTGAGTTTAATTTTCTCTGTAATTTTTTTTACATTTGCGTCCATTGTTTCATCTACTTCTAGAAAAATTATCGCCTGGTTTTCGATTTCTTGTGCAAGCTCCTTAATTGTCATATTTGGTAAATGTTTCAGATTGTTAAAATTGTTGTGTTTTTGCACTAATGTTTGTTTCCTTTCAAATTTGTTTTTTAATAACTCCATGAATTTTTCATATGATTTTTCCTTTTGCAGAGCAATATTTTCTGCTAGAAATTGCTGAGCCTTTCCCTTTAATCTTGATTTGACAATTATGATTTTCTCTTGTTCGGACCATGATGTTAACTCCGCTATTTCCTTAAATTGTATGATAAAGAAATTGACATTATTTTCTTTTTGTCCATCAAATGATGGTAACATCTGCATAATTGGCAACGATGTATTTTGCTGCGCTTGATTTGCGGGCATCAGTATCTGGATCGCGTTATTTGCCGAACTATCTGTTACTCTGTTATTTATATGTACCTCCTGCTGTATATTATCGATAATTGGAGCATCTTGCCTCGATCTTTTACTTATTTGCCTAGTTTTATTCGGCGCCATGATTTAATACACTGTTATACAATTCTAACTCTATATTAAATATTTATGCTAATACATACATATATATACAATCATATAATACCTATTTAAATTATCATTTTCATGCATTTTCTTATCATTCTACTGAGTTATATCTCATTATTAAATTCATTGTTAAATTCAATATTACATTCCGCTTATTATTAAATTCAGTTTTATATTCAAACTCATTATTAAATTTGATATTATATTCAAACTCATTATTAAATTCAATATTATATTCAAACTTATTATTAAATTTAATTTTGCCTTTTACTTATATTTTTTACTTTCTCTTATGAAAATTAATTCTCTCCGAGCTTGACCACATACGGCACCAATTCGCGCGGCGACATCATGTCATAAGGTAAAATTGTCCTTATCAAAATTTACCAGTATAGGACTTACCTATGATGCCGCCACTAAGGGTGGAGCATGTAAGCTCCCGGTTCTCAAGCTCGGACTACGAACACACAAAACATAAAGAAACACACATGCTTAATTGCTCAATTTATTTTAATATTTTACTTAATAGATATCTATTATATCTGGAGTAACTATGCTATAATTAAATCAATTACTAAAAGACACATAATACTGACAATATTACATTAATAGCTATATATATATTTACACACATAATATCTTTGATTTAAATTTCTTAAAAACAGTTTCCTTTAAACAATCGGTAAAGAATAGTTCTTATAGTTCAATATTATGAACTCGTTCATATGGTCTACTCATATGAACTGGTAGTCAATTATTTTAATAATCGTTAAAGGTGTGCCTTCCGTGCTAATGGTGACAATTGAAAGTTGGTTACCTTTACTCTTTGTTACGTGCATATTCGTGCCATCTCAATGATGTGGGAAAATCGTTGCACTTCGCGTACTTGCGCAGGCTACCATTCTATTGCTCACAATCTACAGACACTTTTTCACAAAAACCAAAAACATGATGCTGACTCGTTCGAAAGTTTTAAGACGACTACCAAAAACTTCAGGTGCGTCTAGGACGCTGTCGAAATTGCATCTCCTGGAAAGTTCTAGAACATTCTCTCAAACCTTTTTCTTTTCACATTGTAGTGTCGTTGTTGATTCGTTGAAGTGAAGAAGGGGATGCGCTGCTTATTTATGTTTGTATTGCCATTGGCTCCCTCTGCAGCATTTAAATAGCTCATTAGCTAGGTTGGCATCCGCAATTGGAATTTCGAAATGGCTAGGTTGGCATCCGTAATTGGAATGTAACATGTAATACAAATATTGTGTTACAGCTCTGAAACCGATTTTATTTCCATAAAGAATTTAATTCTAAAACATATTATTCCCTTTATTAAATAATTACAGAAATTAAGTTTCACGTAATTAAAATTTATTTATTTTAATTCTTCATTAACATTTTTGGTCAAAAAATTGTTTTATAACACTTTTCGAACCGCTACCATTGCAAGTAAGGGATAAATATAATTCACGAGAGCCTACTTTCAAATGTATTAAAATAATATAATCTTTACAAACTTAAAAAATAATTATTTGAAGAAACTTATTGACAGCTATTAAGTTTTATGAAAAGGCCATACGAAACTTAGAAGTTGAAAATAATTTTAAATAAAATGATTATCAAATAAATTAAAATTCCCTCAAGAATTAATTACATACTCTAATTTCAACATTTATTGCATTGCAAATTTATTCTTTCATTGGACCGAAAAAATTCTTCTAATTTAACTTCTAATTTTAGTCCCTGAAGATCCGTTAAAACAAATATAGTCATTATCAAGTCCTTTGAAGAACTACTTAAATGTTTTAGCTAATTGATGGTTATTCATTATGTAAACATTAATGAAATTTTAAAGATTTGTACTTATAATTTTTTTTTCCGTTTTAATGATTTTACAAAGCTTCTCCTGGGAAAAGCTTCGATTAGCTTTCCAAAAAAAAACAATTTATTTTTTATTATTTTCTTTTACTTGATATGCAGTCAAGTAGAAGATATTTTACTGCACAAGAAATCCATTAGGGCTACAAATAAACTTGTGTATAAAATACAGGCATCTTTATATGAATATAAAAGATATAACGTGTGAATCTCATACACATTCATACTCTACCAACTCATACATATTCACACTCTACTATCTCATGCATATTCATACTCTAACATCTCATACACATTCATAATCCATAATACACTTGTATTACAATCGGTATTAATAGTATTTACAATCAATATTAGTATTTCATAAATGTTCCTTTTCAAATTTTAATTTGCAAGGTGTATTTTAAATTAGTTATTAATTCATAAAAAAAAAATTCTGACGTGGAAAGCATATGACTTTCGCAATAAAATGTTATGAGTACATTTCTTTTACGGTGCAAAAATCATGCACAAGATCCACGGCGTAATGTTTATATGAATTGTTTCTATTGCACATCTGGTATTACATAAATTGTACTTTACAAGAATATGTAGAAGTACTTCAAAGTTCCCAATTAATTTGTATTTCGTGCAACTCTAACTCGATAATTATGAATATTGATAGCATCCATAATAAGAAATAACTACAGTGCACACATTAAAATATTTTAATAATTAATATATTAATTCATTTCATTAATTAAAAGGCGCAATTATCCTTAATTACGCATCATATTTGCAATTTTGAAGATATATTTGTCAAAACCATTATGAAAATGTCGGAAAAATATAAATTTCAAGTTTATCAACTCTATCAATAAACATTACAGACAGACGAAGGAGTTTCAAGCTATTTTCTTATATATAAATAAATGATTATTGGCGAACTGTTGAGCGTCAAAATACAAAACTATTATACACAGTATCCTGTGTTGAAAACCCAGACCACACGACCAACCCGAAGGCTTATGGTAGCAAGATGTGTGGCCGGACAGTATCCTGTGTATAATAGTTTACCAAATCTATCAATAAACATTACAGAGAGACGAAGAATTTTCAAGTGAGTTTCTTATATATTGATTTAATCGTTATCGTGTAACTTGGCGGTATCGTCTTGTCAAGCGCGGGCTTTTGACTTTCCGTTGATGAATGTGCGAGCTAACATTGACGTGGGAGGTTTTACGTGTATCCTTTTAAGGAATTTACTTACAGTTATATTTTATGTGTATCATATTATATATTTATTTTACATATGTTGTTATTAATTCTATTTAATTTGATATATATATATTTTTTTTATTATTATTATCTTATGACCTTAACACATATCTGACTGTTGAATTATTATTTTGATTTCATGTACCTCTAATTTATTGGATTTATTTATCCCTTGTTGCAACAACGCGTGATATATTATTTTATGTGTAGTATTATGAATATACCATGCTTTTGTTATGTTATTGATATAACTGACTTTATGTTCCCGTTTCAGCATAACTTTACATATTTATTTATTTAAATATAATTCTTTCATATTAGATTTTATCTGTTATTTCTTTTTTTTTTTTTTTTTATTTACTGTGATGTCTAATTAATGCAATAATTTATTAACATACTCAATCATTTATCATTTACATACAAATCAATGTGTTTTCCTAATGTATTTTATTTTTTATATACCGGCCGGTATTTTTAAATAACTATAATTGCCTGCAATTATAATTTTAAATTTTGATACATTTATTGTATGCTTACAATAGAACTTTTTTTTTTTTTGTATTATTCTCGTACTATGCATGGGAGATTTTCTCCGATGTTTATTTTTTTGCCTGTCTATTTATTTTGAAGGTGAATAGCTTTCGCCGTACAATGGCCATATATGGAGCTGTTACGCTGACTGTGAAGGCTGGGAAACTACTCTTACTTCTTCAAGTTTATTAATCCATTTATGTAATTAACTTTTACTTTGTTTTTCAGATTACGTGTTTTTGTAAAAGGTCTGTATACACTATTTATGCAATATATATTTATTATTTTACTACATATTATTTATATCAGCTGTGACTGTTATTTTTGACTTAAAATTTTATTTATTTATTTATTTATGATTTTGCTTTTATTCTGTCAGCTTTTTATAAACTATTAATTAATAATTTTATGATTTTGAATATCCTGTAGTTGATTTTACCATGTTCCATGACTTTATTTCGCATTTTATTAATTATGTTATACAATTTTTTCAAGACCCGTACAAGAAACAGGAAAAAAAAATTGTGAAGAATTCCATCCCACACATCTTTATCATTGGAATGTCTACCTTGCTCTTAAGCATCTATCATTGGAAGACTTGTATTTTTGATGCCCACTACTGCCTGTTACCACCTTTCGTTTTCAAGCAAGACAAATTGCAAGTAAGTGAAATTTAATTATCTCTCTCCTTCTTTCTTCTAACACCTTAGTTTATTTTATTTTAGAACATTGAGGGGTATTGTATGTATTATTTATCACTTCTACATATTTTTTCTGATATTTATTGCTCTATTCATAAAATGTATCCATACATAAATGTTTATTTATTACCTATATTTTTATTTTATACTCATATTTACAAAATCCTCATATTTACAAAAATTTTATCCTCATATTAATTTTACAAATATGTTATCCTCATATTTATTTTACAAAATATATTATCCTCATATTTGTTTTATCAAAAATATTATCCTCATATTTATTTTATTTTATAACTGTCCTACGAGTTCGTTGGTCCTAATCTCCTTGCTCTTATCCCCACTTACATAGTATTTGACAATGTCCATTTTTATAATGTAGACTAATTTTTATTTTGTTTGGAAGGGAAAAAACATTTATTTACTATTTTCTTTCACTTCAAAATTTTCCGAGTCTCCGTTTTTATTTTGTTCTCAAACATTTTAATTTCCTGAAATCATTATTGTATTACATATTATTTATACTTCAGATATCTTTTATTTTTATTTATTTTTTATTTTTTTTTACGTCCACTGAATTATTTACTTTACTTATATTTTCTAAGATTAAATTTATTTATTTTACTTATATTTTCATATAAATTATTTATCTTTTATCATTGTCCGTTCATTTATTTAATATCTACTTGCATAAAAGGGACGAGAATCTATAACTTTTTAATTTTGCTGTACTGCTACTTGATGAAACGCTGATAATTTTAATAAAATGGGCTGGCGCTAATACTTTTACGTTGTACACGTTGATACTTATTGACAACATTACTGCTAACCAGTCAACCCGCTGATAAACTTTCCTACTGTTCTTTTTTTTTTTTTGTTGCTGTTGTTGCAGAAAAATCCATGATTTAAAAATTCCTATCCGCTGGACTTGCCTTCCTCCAGACAATTTTTTTGAAGTTTTATTTAATTTTGCGATTTTGTTGACTACCGTGCATTTTGGATAACTATCATGCCTATCCTCACACTAAGTCTTCACTACTACACACTTTTCCTCAACACTACAGTTTTCACAATATACCATACATAATATACAATACACAATACATACTAAAATAACCATATACTTTTGCTGCCCTATGTTTTGCACATATTGTGGCACTATGCTATTTGTAACACACTTGTTGTCTATTTACTTATTTATCACTTAATTTTGAAAGTTGCTCTATCTACATAAATTTTCTATTATTATAATTATATTCATTTTCTTTACATTAACCAAAAATATCTATTTGTAGACTACCTTTCAACTTAATTTTTACATTTACTGTAGACTACCAAAATTATTTCAAAATGCTTTCCAATTTAATTTCAAAATATTGTAGGAAACTAATATATTTTATAATACCCTCTAATTTAATTTAAAAATCATTATAGACTGCTACACATCTTGTAGAATGCTTTCGAATACTATTTTTTGCGTGTCCTCAGATTATAACGTCTCGGACTCTGATAATTATGATTATTGGCGTTATATTCTTTGTTTACATGCGATTGACTTCTGTCAACAGTTCGCCGTGTTTGTTTATTTTGTAAATAGTTTTTACGCGGTTCTGCTTTATATAATTTATTCGCGTGAACAACTATCCATTTTTTATTTGGATCGTACATAGGTGTGATAGCGTAATTATTGTTACGGATCACCTTTACGATGCGAAATGGTCCTTGAAATTTTTTTTGTAATGCTGTGGTGGGTCTGAGGTTTTTTAAGTACACAAATTGTCCTTTTAATAATTTCTGCTGTCTAACTCTTTTAAAAATTCTTTCTTGGCGACTTTGGGCTTGAATTTGTTTTCGTTTTGTATATCTATTAATTTTTTCCGCTAAAGTAAGTGCTTCACTGACGGCATTATCATATTCAGTTTTAGTTAAATTCGGACTGTCATCAGGGTCCGCTATTTCCAGATTATTTTCTCCGGGTAATTTCAAATCTCTGGTAAGAAACAAAATAGCGGGACTGTGGTCTATATTTGCGCTGGGTGTCGCATTATGAAATAATTTTACATATGGCAAGACTTTGTGCCAATTAAATGTTTGGTCAGCCATTGCTGCCAAAGAATTTTTTATTCCTAAGTGGCTTCTTTCTAAAATTGCATTTGAGCTGGGTTTGTAAATTGAAGTATATTTCAATTTTATACCATGTTGCTCTGCGAATTTTTTAAATTCCTCGCTTTTCAGTTGCCGAGCATTATCGGTCAGCAGCCACATAGGAACGCCATTTTGTGAAATCCAATTCGTTAGGACCTGTAATACACTCGCAGTTGTAATATTTCTCACGGGTACTGCCTCCAGGAATCTCGAGTAATGGTCTATCATCGTTATGATGTACTCGTGCTGTCCGTTACTTCTCGGTAGCTTCCCTACAATGTCTAATGCCACCGTGTGATTTTGTTGACATGGACGTGGCACATGTTGTAATGGCATAGGTCTTATAGCCTTATTTTTGTAACATAAACATGCATCACATGATGCGCAAAAATTCTGTACATCACTGTATGCTCCTTTCCAGTAATACTTTCTATTCAGAATTTGATAGGTTTTTTCAACTCCAAAATGTGGTGTATGAGCTAACTCAATAACTGCGAATTTTAGACTGTGAGGTATTAGAATTCTGTCCTTTTGCATAGGATTTCTGATATTTCTAGCAGTCTTTATCATAATTAATCCTGTATTTACGTCTCTATAGTATTTATTTACATATTTTGGCTGTTTAAATTTTGCATTCAGTCCGTTAATAATTTTCTTTATCTCTCTATCTTTTGCTTGCTCTTCTAAAATTTTGGCTATTGTTATAGCGCTGTCATTAGCAATAATGTTATTTATTAATTTAGTCTTAGTTTGTTCAGAAAAAATTTGTCGCGACATAAAATCACTGGGATTATCTTGTCCTTTAATGTATTTTATATCGAAAGAATATTGTTGTAAATTTAATAACCATCTTGCGATTAAATCAGAATTTTGATTTTCTATGTGTATGTAGTGCGTTAAAGCTTTAGAATCAGTAAATACCGTAAAATGCGTACCACATAAAAAATCTTTGAAATGTATTATAGCGTCGTGAATTGCTAACAGTTCTAGCTTCATGCTCGGATATTTCTTTTCACTGTCTGAAAGTTTCCTGCTATAATACTCGATAGGATGAAAATTTCCGTTCACTGATTGAAGTAAAATTCCTGACGCGGCTACTTTTGAACAATCAGTCGACAAAATGAACGGCTTTGACATATCAGCTGCCCTAACTACCGGTTTCGATAAAATCGCGTTTTGCAATGTTACAAACGCTTCTTCGCATATCTCCGTCCATATAAATTTTTTATCTTTCTTTGTTAATTCAATTAATGGATTGCATAGTTCAGAAAAATTTGGTATGATCTGCCTAAAATAATTACATAAACCTAAAAATGATTTTACTTTTTTTACTGTCGTTGGCACAGGGAAATTCGTTATTTTCTGTACATTATCATCTGAAGGTGTTATGCCTTCCTTACTTATCTTAAATCCTAGAAATTTAATGTTCTCTTTACACATTTGTAATTTTGAAGGGTCAATGGTTAAACCAAATTTAGCTAATCTCGAAAATACCGTTTTTAATTTCTCCAACATTTTCTCGAATGAATTTGCGGCAATTACAATGTCATCTAAATAAAATTCAATTTTCTGATCTTTTAAATCTCCTAAGCATTTCATCATTAGTAATGAGAAATATGCTGATGAATTTTTTGCCCCAAAAGGTAATCTATTAGGTCTATACGATCCATTATTTGTTATGATATTTAATCGGAAACTGTCCTCAGGTTTGATTTTTATTTGAAAAAACGCGGACTTTAAGTCTATCACCGTGTACAATTTGTAGCTTGCGATGTTGTGCAGAATGTCGCTGATTTTACCAATATTTACGGGCAGTAATTCAGTAATTTGATTAAGTAGCCTGTAATCTACGGCTAAACGATATTTTTGTTCTTTATTGGCATTATTACTATTAATACTGGCTTTCTTCTTTATCAATAAGCATGGGAACGCATAATTACTTGTAGATTTTTCTATAATTCCAGCTTCACACAATTGTTTGATTTCACCTTCTAGTACAGGTTTTAACATTTTTGGCAAGGGATAAGGTTTACACTGAATTGGGTATTGGTGTAGTAAATTAAATTCCGGTACTATTTCTTCCGTCATTCCCAGCGTTTTGTATGATTTCGAAAATACATCGTAATTTTGTAACAGTAATTTTAGCAATATATGTTTTTCATTTTCTTGTAAGTGATCTAGTTTAAAATCTTGCGGTGTTAATTCCGCTTTTCGTAAAGCTGAAATGTCCATTTTTTGTGGATCATTTAAGCTTTCGATATTGTTAATCTGTAAAATTTTATCAGTATCATGTTTCTCTTCACAAATTTCAAACTGCGGTGTTACAGTACCAAATATCATATTTTTATTTAGATGAATCTCTTCTTCTGTTTTGTTTGTTAAAAGAGTAGAAATAAATTTTCTATTATTTACATAATGTAAAGAATGCTCAGCGTGTAAATCTTTTAATGAATTTGTAATATTTAACAATACCTCCTTATCCTCAAAATAGTTTTCATTTAATTTTAATTTTATTGATTTTGTTTCTTGAGGGAGTAATTTAATTTTATGCGCTAAGCTTGCATTTAAGCATTGAATATGTTCAACTCTTGTATTATTATTTTCTGGTTGCTGTGCTTTTTTTTTATTTTTGTCTTGAAATGGTATAGATATGGATTCTTTGACAAACTTTAATATTAATTTATTTGTGTCAATTATGGCATGATGATTTTTGAGAAAGTCAAATCCTAAAATAATTTCATAAGGGGTGTTATTTAATTGTTTAGTTATGAAAAAAAGAATTTTTGCATCTTTTGTTTTCAATTTTAAAGCTAAAGCTGATACATTTTGAAAATTGAATGTTTTCTGTGGTCATAGTCTGTATTTTTACTTGTCTAGATAAATAGTTAATTTTAATTTTATTTTTGATTTTTTGAAATATTTGATCTGATAATAAACTGACACTTGCGCCACTATCTATGAGAGCCACTGTTTTTATGTTCTCTAAATTTATGTTAATCATTGTCAAAGCGTCACTCTGTCCATATGTTGAATTCAGTAAATGTTCATTTAAATTTTGTGCATCCTTATTAATTTTGCTTGCAATTTTATGGGATCTCGAATCCTTATTTGATGCCTTATAACTTTCTATATGTCTTTTATTTCGAGGTCCCTTTCTTAGTTTAAATATTCATTATTCTGATATTGCCTATTATTGCTCACATAATGTGGTCCATTATTCTGATATGATCTTCTGTTATTACTTTGAAATTGTCTGTTGGTATTTCCTGCACGCCGCCGTATTCCCCGGTTATTTATGAAATTACCTCTTCTGAAATTCGCCCTACTATAGTGTGCATAATTATTTTGAATCGTGGGTCTTTGTTGAAAATTGGTAGTTTCTTGACTGCTGTTTTCATTTGTGAATGCCCTTTTTAAATTATTTTGTACTTTTTGCAGCGTAAAACATTCTGACATCCAGTGATTGTTGCGACCGCACGCTATACAGAATTTCTGTGGCGGCTTTTCTGCATTATTTTCAGTTTTTACATGATTTATTTCTACATTCTCAATTATTTTATTTTCTATTTCAATACTATTTATACAATCACTATCTTCCTCCAATGCGGATTCTATCACCTCAGCTATTTTCACTGCTTCGTCAAAGGTTTTCGGGTCATTTTTTTTTTATTTCTGTTCTTAAATCTTCTCTGACTATCTGTAAAAATTTGGTGAGTTTAATTTTCTCTGTAATTTTTTTTACATTTGCGTCCATTGTTTCATCTACTTCTAGAAAAATTATCGCCTGGTTTTCGATTTCTTGTGCAAGCTCCTTAATTGTCATATTTGGTAAATGTTTCAGATTGTTAAAATTGTTGTGTTTTTGCACTAATGTTTGTTTCCTTTCAAATTTGTTTTTTAATAACTCCATGAATTTTTCATATGATTTTTCCTTTTGCAGAGCAATATTTTCTGCTAGAAATTGCTGAGCCTTTCCCTTTAATCTTGATTTGACAATTATGATTTTCTCTTGTTCGGACCATGATGTTAACTCCGCTATTTCCTTAAATTGTATGATAAAGAAATTGACATTATTTTCTTTTTGTCCATCAAATGATGGTAACATCTGCATAATTGGCAACGATGTATTTTGCTGCGCTTGATTTGCGGGCATCAGTATCTGGATCGCGTTATTTGCCGAACTATCTGTTACTCTGTTATTTATATGTACCTCCTGCTGTATATTATCGATAATTGGAGCATCTTGCCTCGATCTTTTACTTATTTGCCTAGTTTTATTCGGCGCCATGATTTAATACACTGTTATACAATTCTAACTCTATATTAAATATTTATGCTAATACATACATATATATACAATCATATAATACCTATTTAAATTATCATTTTCATGCATTTTCTTATCATTCTACTGAGTTATATCTCATTATTAAATTCATTGTTAAATTCAATATTACATTCCGCTTATTATTAAATTCAGTTTTATATTCAAACTCATTATTAAATTTGATATTATATTCAAACTCATTATTAAATTCAATATTATATTCAAACTTATTATTAAATTTAATTTTGCCTTTTACTTATATTTTTTACTTTCTCTTATGAAAATTAATTCTCTCCGAGCTTGACCACATACGGCACCAATTCGCGCGGCGACATCATGTCATAAGGTAAAATTGTCCTTATCAAAATTTACCAGTATAGGACTTACCTATGATGCCGCCACTAAGGGTGGAGCATGTAAGCTCCCGGTTCTCAAGCTCGGACTACGAACACACAAAACATAAAGAAACACACATGCTTAATTGCTCAATTTATTTTAATATTTTACTTAATAGATATCTATTATATCTGGAGTAACTATGCTATAATTAAATCAATTACTAAAAGACACATAATACTGACAATATTACATTAATAGCTATATATATATTTACACACATAATATCTTTGATTTAAATTTCTTAAAAACAGTTTCCTTTAAACAATCGGTAAAGAATAGTTCTTATAGTTCAATATTATGAACTCGTTCATATGGTCTACTCATATGAACTGGTAGTCAATTATTTTAATAATCGTTAAAGGTGTGCCTTCCGTGCTAATGGTGACAATTGAAAGTTGGTTACCTTTACTCTTTGTTACGTGCATATTCGTGCCATCTCAATGATGTGGGAAAATCGTTGCACTTCGCGTACTTGCGCAGGCTACCATTCTATTGCTCACAATCTACAGACACTTTTTCACAAAAACCAAAAACATGATGCTGACTCGTTCGAAAGTTTTAAGACGACTACCAAAAACTTCAGGTGCGTCTAGGACGCTGTCGAAATTGCATCTCCTGGAAAGTTCTAGAACATTCTCTCAAACCTTTTTCTTTTCACATTGTAGTGTCGTTGTTGATTCGTTGAAGTGAAGAAGGGGATGCGCTGCTTATTTATGTTTGTATTGCCATTGGCTCCCTCTGCAGCATTTAAATAGCTCATTAGCTAGGTTGGCATCCGCAATTGGAATTTCGAAATGGCTAGGTTGGCATCCGTAATTGGAATGTAACATGTAATACAAATATTGTGTTACAGCTCTGAAACCGATTTTATTTCCATAAAGAATTTAATTCTAAAACATATTATTCCCTTTATTAAATAATTACAGAAATTAAGTTTCACGTAATTAAAATTTATTTATTTTAATTCTTCATTAACATTTTTGGTCAAAAAATTGTTTTATAACACTTTTCGAACCGCTACCATTGCAAGTAAGGGATAAATATAATTCACGAGAGCCTACTTTCAAATGTATTAAAATAATATAATCTTTACAAACTTAAAAAATAATTATTTGAAGAAACTTATTGACAGCTATTAAGTTTTATGAAAAGGCCATACGAAACTTAGAAGTTGAAAATAATTTTAAATAAAATGATTATCAAATAAATTAAAATTCCCTCAAGAATTAATTACATACTCTAATTTCAACATTTATTGCATTGCAAATTTATTCTTTCATTGGACCGAAAAAATTCTTCTAATTTAACTTCTAATTTTAGTCCCTGAAGATCCGTTAAAACAAATATAGTCATTATCAAGTCCTTTGAAGAACTACTTAAATGTTTTAGCTAATTGATGGTTATTCATTATGTAAACATTAATGAAATTTTAAAGATTTGTACTTATAATTTTTTTTTCCGTTTTAATGATTTTACAAAGCTTCTCCTGGGAAAAGCTTCGATTAGCTTTCCAAAAAAAAACAATTTATTTTTTATTATTTTCTTTTACTTGATATGCAGTCAAGTAGAAGATATTTTACTGCACAAGAAATCCATTAGGGCTACAAATAAACTTGTGTATAAAATACAGGCATCTTTATATGAATATAAAAGATATAACGTGTGAATCTCATACACATTCATACTCTACCAACTCATACATATTCACACTCTACTATCTCATGCATATTCATACTCTAACATCTCATACACATTCATAATCCATAATACACTTGTATTACAATCGGTATTAATAGTATTTACAATCAATATTAGTATTTCATAAATGTTCCTTTTCAAATTTTAATTTGCAAGGTGTATTTTAAATTAGTTATTAATTCATAAAAAAAAAATTCTGACGTGGAAAGCATATGACTTTCGCAATAAAATGTTATGAGTACATTTCTTTCACGGTGCAAAAATCATGCACAAGATCCACGGCGTAATGTTTATATGAATTGTTTCTATTGCACATCTGGTATTACATAAATTGTACTTTACAAGAATATGTAGAAGTACTTCAAAGTTCCCAATTAATTTGTATTTCGTGCAACTCTAACTCGATAATTATGAATATTGATAGCATCCATAATAAGAAATAACTACAGTGCACACATTAAAATATTTTAATAATTAATATATTAATTCATTTCATTAATTAAAAGGCGCAATTATCCTTAATTACGCATCATATTTGCAATTTTGAAGATATATTTGTCAAAACCATTATGAAAATGTCGGAAAAATATAAATTTCAAGTTTATCAACTCTATCAATAAACATTACAGACAGACGAAGGAGTTTCAAGCTATTTTCTTATATATAAATAAATGATTATTGGCGAACTGTTGAGCGTCAAAATACAAAACTATTATACACAGTATCCTGTGTTGAAAACCCAGACCACACGACCAACCCGAAGGCTTATGGTAGCAAGATGTGTGGCCGGACAGTATCCTGTGTATAATAGTTTACCAAATCTATCAATAAACATTACAGAGAGACGAAGAATTTTCAAGTGAGTTTCTTATATATTGATTTAATCGTTATCGTGTAACTTGGCGGTATCGTCTTGTCAAGCGCGGGCTTTTGACTTTCCGTTGATGAATGTGCGAGCTAACATTGACGTGGGAGGTTTTACGTGTATCCTTTTAAGGAATTTACTTACAGTTATATTTTATGTGTATCATATTATATATTTATTTTACATATGTTGTTATTAATTCTATTTAATTTGATATATATATATTTTTTTTATTATTATTATCTTATGACCTTAACACATATCTGACTGTTGAATTATTATTTTGATTTCATGTACCTCTAATTTATTGGATTTATTTATCCCTTGTTGCAACAACGCGTGATATATTATTTTATGTGTAGTATTATGAATATACCATGCTTTTGTTATGTTATTGATATAACTGACTTTATGTTCCCGTTTCAGCATAACTTTACATATTTATTTATTTAAATATAATTCTTTCATATTAGATTTTATCTGTTATTTCTTTTTTTTTTTTTTTTTATTTACTGTGATGTCTAATTAATGCAATAATTTATTAACATACTCAATCATTTATCATTTACATACAAATCAATGTGTTTTCCTAATGTATTTTATTTTTTATATACCGGCCGGTATTTTTAAATAACTATAATTGCCTGCAATTATAATTTTAAATTTTGATACATTTATTGTATGCTTACAATAGAACTTTTTTTTTTTTTGTATTATTCTCGTACTATGCATGGGAGATTTTCTCCGATGTTTATTTTTTTGCCTGTCTATTTATTTTGAAGGTGAATAGCTTTCGCCGTACAATGGCCATATATGGAGCTGTTACGCTGACTGTGAAGGCTGGGAAACTACTCTTACTTCTTCAAGTTTATTAATCCATTTATGTAATTAACTTTTACTTTGTTTTTCAGATTACGTGTTTTTGTAAAAGGTCTGTATACACTATTTATGCAATATATATTTATTATTTTACTACATATTATTTATATCAGCTGTGACTGTTATTTTTGACTTAAAATTTTATTTATTTATTTATTTATGATTTTGCTTTTATTCTGTCAGCTTTTTATAAACTATTAATTAATAATTTTATGATTTTGAATATCCTGTAGTTGATTTTACCATGTTCCATGACTTTATTTCGCATTTTATTAATTATGTTATACAATTTTTTCAAGACCCGTACAAGAAACAGGAAAAAAAAATTGTGAAGAATTCCATCCCACACATCTTTATCATTGGAATGTCTACCTTGCTCTTAAGCATCTATCATTGGAAGACTTGTATTTTTGATGCCCACTACTGCCTGTTACCACCTTTCGTTTTCAAGCAAGACAAATTGCAAGTAAGTGAAATTTAATTATCTCTCTCCTTCTTTCTTCTAACACCTTAGTTTATTTTATTTTAGAACATTGAGGGGTATTGTATGTATTATTTATCACTTCTACATATTTTTTCTGATATTTATTGCTCTATTCATAAAATGTATCCATACATAAATGTTTATTTATTACCTATATTTTTATTTTATACTCATATTTACAAAATCCTCATATTTACAAAAATTTTATCCTCATATTAATTTTACAAATATGTTATCCTCATATTTATTTTACAAAATATATTATCCTCATATTTGTTTTATCAAAAATATTATCCTCATATTTATTTTATTTTATAACTGTCCTACGAGTTCGTTGGTCCTAATCTCCTTGCTCTTATCCCCACTTACATAGTATTTGACAATGTCCATTTTTATAATGTAGACTAATTTTTATTTTGTTTGGAAGGGAAAAAACATTTATTTACTATTTTCTTTCACTTCAAAATTTTCCGAGTCTCCGTTTTTATTTTGTTCTCAAACATTTTAATTTCCTGAAATCATTATTGTATTACATATTATTTATACTTCAGATATCTTTTATTTTTATTTATTTTTTATTTTTTTTTACGTCCACTGAATTATTTACTTTACTTATATTTTCTAAGATTAAATTTATTTATTTTACTTATATTTTCATATAAATTATTTATCTTTTATCATTGTCCGTTCATTTATTTAATATCTACTTGCATAAAAGGGACGAGAATCTATAACTTTTTAATTTTGCTGTACTGCTACTTGATGAAACGCTGATAATTTTAATAAAATGGGCTGGCGCTAATACTTTTACGTTGTACACGTTGATACTTATTGACAACATTACTGCTAACCAGTCAACCCGCTGATAAACTTTCCTACTGTTCTTTTTTTTTTGTTGTTGCTGTTGTTGCAGAAAAATCCATGATTTAAAAATTCCTATCCGCTGGACTTGCCTTCCTCCAGACAATTTTTTTGAAGTTTTATTTAATTTTGCGATTTTGTTGACTACCGTGCATTTTGGATAACTATCATGCCTATCCTCACACTAAGTCTTCACTACTACACACTTTTCCTCAACACTACAGTTTTCACAATATACCATACATAATATACAATACACAATACATACTAAAATAACCATATACTTTTGCTGCCCTATGTTTTGCACATATTGTGGCACTATGCTATTTGTAACACACTTGTTGTCTATTTACTTATTTATCACTTAATTTTGAAAGTTGCTCTATCTACATAAATTTTCTATTATTATAATTATATTCATTTTCTTTACATTAACCAAAAATATCTATTTGTAGACTACCTTTCAACTTAATTTTTACATTTACTGTAGACTACCAAAATTATTTCAAAATGCTTTCCAATTTAATTTCAAAATATTGTAGGAAACTAATATATTTTATAATACCCTCTAATTTAATTTAAAAATCATTATAGACTGCTACACATCTTGTAGAATGCTTTCGAATACTATTTTTTGCGTGTCCTCAGATTATAACGTCTCGGACTCTGATAATTATGATTATTGGCGTTATATTCTTTGTTTACATGCGATTGACTTCTGTCAACAGTTCGCCGTGTTTGTTTATTTTGTAAATAGTTTTTACGCGGTTCTGCTTTATATAATTTATTCGCGTGAACAACTATCCATTTTTTATTTGGATCGTACATAGGTGTGATAGCGTAATTATTGTTACGGATCACCTTTACGATGCGAAATGGTCCTTGAAATTTTTTTTGTAATGCTGTGGTGGGTCTGAGGTTTTTTAAGTACACAAATTGTCCTTTTAATAATTTCTGCTGTCTAACTCTTTTAAAAATTCTTTCTTGGCGACTTTGGGCTTGAATTTGTTTTCGTTTTGTATATCTATTAATTTTTTCCGCTAAAGTAAGTGCTTCACTGACGGCATTATCATATTCAGTTTTAGTTAAATTCGGACTGTCATCAGGGTCCGCTATTTCCAGATTATTTTCTCCGGGTAATTTCAAATCTCTGGTAAGAAACAAAATAGCGGGACTGTGGTCTATATTTGCGCTGGGTGTCGCATTATGAAATAATTTTACATATGGCAAGACTTTGTGCCAATTAAATGTTTGGTCAGCCATTGCTGCCAAAGAATTTTTTATTCCTAAGTGGCTTCTTTCTAAAATTGCATTTGAGCTGGGTTTGTAAATTGAAGTATATTTCAATTTTATACCATGTTGCTCTGCGAATTTTTTAAATTCCTCGCTTTTCAGTTGCCGAGCATTATCGGTCAGCAGCCACATAGGAACGCCATTTTGTGAAATCCAATTCGTTAGGACCTGTAATACACTCGCAGTTGTAATATTTCTCACGGGTACTGCCTCCAGGAATCTCGAGTAATGGTCTATCATCGTTATGATGTACTCGTGCTGTCCGTTACTTCTCGGTAGCTTCCCTACAATGTCTAATGCCACCGTGTGATTTTGTTGACATGGACGTGGCACATGTTGTAATGGCATAGGTCTTATAGCCTTATTTTTGTAACATAAACATGCATCACATGATGCGCAAAAATTCTGTACATCACTGTATGCTCCTTTCCAGTAATACTTTCTATTCAGAATTTGATAGGTTTTTTCAACTCCAAAATGTGGTGTATGAGCTAACTCAATAACTGCGAATTTTAGACTGTGAGGTATTAGAATTCTGTCCTTTTGCATAGGATTTCTGATATTTCTAGCAGTCTTTATCATAATTAATCCTGTATTTACGTCTCTATAGTATTTATTTACATATTTTGGCTGTTTAAATTTTGCATTCAGTCCGTTAATAATTTTCTTTATCTCTCTATCTTTTGCTTGCTCTTCTAAAATTTTGGCTATTGTTATAGCGCTGTCATTAGCAATAATGTTATTTATTAATTTAGTCTTAGTTTGTTCAGAAAAAATTTGTCGCGACATAAAATCACTGGGATTATCTTGTCCTTTAATGTATTTTATATCGAAAGAATATTGTTGTAAATTTAATAACCATCTTGCGATTAAATCAGAATTTTGATTTTCTATGTGTATGTAGTGCGTTAAAGCTTTAGAATCAGTAAATACCGTAAAATGCGTACCACATAAAAAATCTTTGAAATGTATTATAGCGTCGTGAATTGCTAACAGTTCTAGCTTCATGCTCGGATATTTCTTTTCACTGTCTGAAAGTTTCCTGCTATAATACTCGATAGGATGAAAATTTCCGTTCACTGATTGAAGTAAAATTCCTGACGCGGCTACTTTTGAACAATCAGTCGACAAAATGAACGGCTTTGACATATCAGCTGCCCTAACTACCGGTTTCGATAAAATCGCGTTTTGCAATGTTACAAACGCTTCTTCGCATATCTCCGTCCATATAAATTTTTTATCTTTCTTTGTTAATTCAATTAATGGATTGCATAGTTCAGAAAAATTTGGTATGATCTGCCTAAAATAATTACATAAACCTAAAAATGATTTTACTTTTTTTACTGTCGTTGGCACAGGGAAATTCGTTATTTTCTGTACATTATCATCTGAAGGTGTTATGCCTTCCTTACTTATCTTAAATCCTAGAAATTTAATGTTCTCTTTACACATTTGTAATTTTGAAGGGTCAATGGTTAAACCAAATTTAGCTAATCTCGAAAATACCGTTTTTAATTTCTCCAACATTTTCTCGAATGAATTTGCGGCAATTACAATGTCATCTAAATAAAATTCAATTTTCTGATCTTTTAAATCTCCTAAGCATTTCATCATTAGTAATGAGAAATATGCTGATGAATTTTTTGCCCCAAAAGGTAATCTATTAGGTCTATACGATCCATTATTTGTTATGATATTTAATCGGAAACTGTCCTCAGGTTTGATTTTTATTTGAAAAAACGCGGACTTTAAGTCTATCACCGTGTACAATTTGTAGCTTGCGATGTTGTGCAGAATGTCGCTGATTTTACCAATATTTACGGGCAGTAATTCAGTAATTTGATTAAGTAGCCTGTAATCTACGGCTAAACGATATTTTTGTTCTTTATTGGCATTATTACTATTAATACTGGCTTTCTTCTTTATCAATAAGCATGGGAACGCATAATTACTTGTAGATTTTTCTATAATTCCAGCTTCACACAATTGTTTGATTTCACCTTCTAGTACAGGTTTTAACATTTTTGGCAAGGGATAAGGTTTACACTGAATTGGGTATTGGTGTAGTAAATTAAATTCCGGTACTATTTCTTCCGTCATTCCCAGCGTTTTGTATGATTTCGAAAATACATCGTAATTTTGTAACAGTAATTTTAGCAATATATGTTTTTCATTTTCTTGTAAGTGATCTAGTTTAAAATCTTGCGGTGTTAATTCCGCTTTTCGTAAAGCTGAAATGTCCATTTTTTGTGGATCATTTAAGCTTTCGATATTGTTAATCTGTAAAATTTTATCAGTATCATGTTTCTCTTCACAAATTTCAAACTGCGGTGTTACAGTACCAAATATCATATTTTTATTTAGATGAATCTCTTCTTCTGTTTTGTTTGTTAAAAGAGTAGAAATAAATTTTCTATTATTTACATAATGTAAAGAATGCTCAGCGTGTAAATCTTTTAATGAATTTGTAATATTTAACAATACCTCCTTATCCTCAAAATAGTTTTCATTTAATTTTAATTTTATTGATTTTGTTTCTTGAGGGAGTAATTTAATTTTATGCGCTAAGCTTGCATTTAAGCATTGAATATGTTCAACTCTTGTATTATTATTTTCTGGTTGCTGTGCTTTTTTTTTATTTTTGTCTTGAAATGGTATAGATATGGATTCTTTGACAAACTTTAATATTAATTTATTTGTGTCAATTATGGCATGATGATTTTTGAGAAAGTCAAATCCTAAAATAATTTCATAAGGGGTGTTATTTAATTGTTTAGTTATGAAAAAAAGAATTTTTGCATCTTTTGTTTTCAATTTTAAAGCTAAAGCTGATACATTTTGAAAATTGAATGTTTTCTGTGGTCATAGTCTGTATTTTTACTTGTCTAGATAAATAGTTAATTTTAATTTTATTTTTGATTTTTTGAAATATTTGATCTGATAATAAACTGACACTTGCGCCACTATCTATGAGAGCCACTGTTTTTATGTTCTCTAAATTTATGTTAATCATTGTCAAAGCGTCACTCTGTCCATATGTTGAATTCAGTAAATGTTCATTTAAATTTTGTGCATCCTTATTAATTTTGCTTGCAATTTTATGGGATCTCGAATCCTTATTTGATGCCTTATAACTTTCTATATGTCTTTTATTTCGAGGTCCCTTTCTTAGTTTAAATATTCATTATTCTGATATTGCCTATTATTGCTCACATAATGTGGTCCATTATTCTGATATGATCTTCTGTTATTACTTTGAAATTGTCTGTTGGTATTTCCTGCACGCCGCCGTATTCCCCGGTTATTTATGAAATTACCTCTTCTGAAATTCGCCCTACTATAGTGTGCATAATTATTTTGAATCGTGGGTCTTTGTTGAAAATTGGTAGTTTCTTGACTGCTGTTTTCATTTGTGAATGCCCTTTTTAAATTATTTTGTACTTTTTGCAGCGTAAAACATTCTGACATCCAGTGATTGTTGCGACCGCACGCTATACAGAATTTCTGTGGCGGCTTTTCTGCATTATTTTCAGTTTTTACATGATTTATTTCTACATTCTCAATTATTTTATTTTCTATTTCAATACTATTTATACAATCACTATCTTCCTCCAATGCGGATTCTATCACCTCAGCTATTTTCACTGCTTCGTCAAAGGTTTTCGGGTCATTTTTTTTTTATTTCTGTTCTTAAATCTTCTCTGACTATCTGTAAAAATTTGGTGAGTTTAATTTTCTCTGTAATTTTTTTTACATTTGCGTCCATTGTTTCATCTACTTCTAGAAAAATTATCGCCTGGTTTTCGATTTCTTGTGCAAGCTCCTTAATTGTCATATTTGGTAAATGTTTCAGATTGTTAAAATTGTTGTGTTTTTGCACTAATGTTTGTTTCCTTTCAAATTTGTTTTTTAATAACTCCATGAATTTTTCATATGATTTTTCCTTTTGCAGAGCAATATTTTCTGCTAGAAATTGCTGAGCCTTTCCCTTTAATCTTGATTTGACAATTATGATTTTCTCTTGTTCGGACCATGATGTTAACTCCGCTATTTCCTTAAATTGTATGATAAAGAAATTGACATTATTTTCTTTTTGTCCATCAAATGATGGTAACATCTGCATAATTGGCAACGATGTATTTTGCTGCGCTTGATTTGCGGGCATCAGTATCTGGATCGCGTTATTTGCCGAACTATCTGTTACTCTGTTATTTATATGTACCTCCTGCTGTATATTATCGATAATTGGAGCATCTTGCCTCGATCTTTTACTTATTTGCCTAGTTTTATTCGGCGCCATGATTTAATACACTGTTATACAATTCTAACTCTATATTAAATATTTATGCTAATACATACATATATATACAATCATATAATACCTATTTAAATTATCATTTTCATGCATTTTCTTATCATTCTACTGAGTTATATCTCATTATTAAATTCATTGTTAAATTCAATATTACATTCCGCTTATTATTAAATTCAGTTTTATATTCAAACTCATTATTAAATTTGATATTATATTCAAACTCATTATTAAATTCAATATTATATTCAAACTTATTATTAAATTTAATTTTGCCTTTTACTTATATTTTTTACTTTCTCTTATGAAAATTAATTCTCTCCGAGCTTGACCACATACGGCACCAATTCGCGCGGCGACATCATGTCATAAGGTAAAATTGTCCTTATCAAAATTTACCAGTATAGGACTTACCTATGATGCCGCCACTAAGGGTGGAGCATGTAAGCTCCCGGTTCTCAAGCTCGGACTACGAACACACAAAACATAAAGAAACACACATGCTTAATTGCTCAATTTATTTTAATATTTTACTTAATAGATATCTATTATATCTGGAGTAACTATGCTATAATTAAATCAATTACTAAAAGACACATAATACTGACAATATTACATTAATAGCTATATATATATTTACACACATAATATCTTTGATTTAAATTTCTTAAAAACAGTTTCCTTTAAACAATCGGTAAAGAATAGTTCTTATAGTTCAATATTATGAACTCGTTCATATGGTCTACTCATATGAACTGGTAGTCAATTATTTTAATAATCGTTAAAGGTGTGCCTTCCGTGCTAATGGTGACAATTGAAAGTTGGTTACCTTTACTCTTTGTTACGTGCATATTCGTGCCATCTCAATGATGTGGGAAAATCGTTGCACTTCGCGTACTTGCGCAGGCTACCATTCTATTGCTCACAATCTACAGACACTTTTTCACAAAAACCAAAAACATGATGCTGACTCGTTCGAAAGTTTTAAGACGACTACCAAAAACTTCAGGTGCGTCTAGGACGCTGTCGAAATTGCATCTCCTGGAAAGTTCTAGAACATTCTCTCAAACCTTTTTCTTTTCACATTGTAGTGTCGTTGTTGATTCGTTGAAGTGAAGAAGGGGATGCGCTGCTTATTTATGTTTGTATTGCCATTGGCTCCCTCTGCAGCATTTAAATAGCTCATTAGCTAGGTTGGCATCCGCAATTGGAATTTCGAAATGGCTAGGTTGGCATCCGTAATTGGAATGTAACATGTAATACAAATATTGTGTTACAGCTCTGAAACCGATTTTATTTCCATAAAGAATTTAATTCTAAAACATATTATTCCCTTTATTAAATAATTACAGAAATTAAGTTTCACGTAATTAAAATTTATTTATTTTAATTCTTCATTAACATTTTTGGTCAAAAAATTGTTTTATAACACTTTTCGAACCGCTACCATTGCAAGTAAGGGATAAATATAATTCACGAGAGCCTACTTTCAAATGTATTAAAATAATATAATCTTTACAAACTTAAAAAATAATTATTTGAAGAAACTTATTGACAGCTATTAAGTTTTATGAAAAGGCCATACGAAACTTAGAAGTTGAAAATAATTTTAAATAAAATGATTATCAAATAAATTAAAATTCCCTCAAGAATTAATTACATACTCTAATTTCAACATTTATTGCATTGCAAATTTATTCTTTCATTGGACCGAAAAAATTCTTCTAATTTAACTTCTAATTTTAGTCCCTGAAGATCCGTTAAAACAAATATAGTCATTATCAAGTCCTTTGAAGAACTACTTAAATGTTTTAGCTAATTGATGGTTATTCATTATGTAAACATTAATGAAATTTTAAAGATTTGTACTTATAATTTTTTTTTCCGTTTTAATGATTTTACAAAGCTTCTCCTGGGAAAAGCTTCGATTAGCTTTCCAAAAAAAAACAATTTATTTTTTATTATTTTCTTTTACTTGATATGCAGTCAAGTAGAAGATATTTTACTGCACAAGAAATCCATTAGGGCTACAAATAAACTTGTGTATAAAATACAGGCATCTTTATATGAATATAAAAGATATAACGTGTGAATCTCATACACATTCATACTCTACCAACTCATACATATTCACACTCTACTATCTCATGCATATTCATACTCTAACATCTCATACACATTCATAATCCATAATACACTTGTATTACAATCGGTATTAATAGTATTTACAATCAATATTAGTATTTCATAAATGTTCCTTTTCAAATTTTAATTTGCAAGGTGTATTTTAAATTAGTTATTAATTCATAAAAAAAAAATTCTGACGTGGAAAGCATATGACTTTCGCAATAAAATGTTATGAGTACATTTCTTTCACGGTGCAAAAATCATGCACAAGATCCACGGCGTAATGTTTATATGAATTGTTTCTATTGCACATCTGGTATTACATAAATTGTACTTTACAAGAATATGTAGAAGTACTTCAAAGTTCCCAATTAATTTGTATTTCGTGCAACTCTAACTCGATAATTATGAATATTGATAGCATCCATAATAAGAAATAACTACAGTGCACACATTAAAATATTTTAATAATTAATATATTAATTCATTTCATTAATTAAAAGGCGCAATTATCCTTAATTACGCATCATATTTGCAATTTTGAAGATATATTTGTCAAAACCATTATGAAAATGTCGGAAAAATATAAATTTCAAGTTTATCAACTCTATCAATAAACATTACAGACAGACGAAGGAGTTTCAAGCTATTTTCTTATATATAAATAAATGATTATTGGCGAACTGTTGAGCGTCAAAATACAAAACTATTATACACAGTATCCTGTGTTGAAAACCCAGACCACACGACCAACCCGAAGGCTTATGGTAGCAAGATGTGTGGCCGGACAGTATCCTGTGTATAATAGTTTACCAAATCTATCAATAAACATTACAGAGAGACGAAGAATTTTCAAGTGAGTTTCTTATATATTGATTTAATCGTTATCGTGTAACTTGGCGGTATCGTCTTGTCAAGCGCGGGCTTTTGACTTTCCGTTGATGAATGTGCGAGCTAACATTGACGTGGGAGGTTTTACGTGTATCCTTTTAAGGAATTTACTTACAGTTATATTTTATGTGTATCATATTATATATTTATTTTACATATGTTGTTATTAATTCTATTTAATTTGATATATATATTTTTTTTTTATTATTATTATCTTATGACCTTAACACATATCTGACTGTTGAATTATTATTTTGATTTCATGTACCTCTAATTTATTGGATTTATTTATCCCTTGTTGCAACAACGCGTGATATATTATTTTATGTGTAGTATTATGAATATACCATGCTTTTGTTATGTTATTGATATAACTGACTTTATGTTCCCGTTTCAGCATAACTTTACATATTTATTTATTTAAATATAATTCTTTCATATTAGATTTTATCTGTTATTTCTTTTTTTTTTTTTTTTATTTACTGTGATGTCTAATTAATGCAATAATTTATTAACATACTCAATCATTTATCATTTACATACAAATCAATGTGTTTTCCTAATGTATTTTATTTTTTATATACCGGCCGGTATTTTTAAATAACTATAATTGCCTGCAATTATAATTTTAAATTTTGATACATTTATTGTATGCTTACAATAGAACTTTTTTTTTTTTTTGTATTACTCTCGTACTATGCATGGGAGATTTTCTCCGATGTTTATTTTTTTGCCTGTCTATTTATTTTGAAGGTGAATAGCTTTCGCCGTACAATGGCCATATATGGAGCTGTTACGCTGACTGTGAAGGCTGGGAAACTACTCTTACTTCTTCAAGTTTATTAATCCATTTATGTAATTAACTTTTACTTTGTTTTTCAGATTACGTGTTTTTGTAAAAGGTCTGTATACACTATTTATGCAATATATATTTATTATTTTACTACATATTATTTATATCAGCTGTGACTGTTATTTTTGACTTAAAATTTTATTTATTTATTTATTTATGATTTTGCTTTTATTCTGTCAGCTTTTTATAAACTATTAATTAATAATTTTATGATTTTGAATATCCTGTAGTTGATTTTACCATGTTCCATGACTTTATTTCGCATTTTATTAATTATGTTATACAATTTTTTCAAGACCCGTACAAGAAACAGGAAAAAAAAATTGTGAAGAATTCCATCCCACACATCTTTATCATTGGAATGTCTACCTTGCTCTTAAGCATCTATCATTGGAAGACTTGTATTTTTGATGCCCACTACTGCCTGTTACCACCTTTCGTTTTCAAGCAAGACAAATTGCAAGTAAGTGAAATTTAATTATCTCTCTCCTTCTTTCTTCTAACACCTTAGTTTATTTTATTTTAGAACATTGAGGGGTATTGTATGTATTATTTATCACTTCTACATATTTTTTCTGATATTTATTGCTCTATTCATAAAATGTATCCATACATAAATGTTTATTTATTACCTATATTTTTATTTTATACTCATATTTACAAAATCCTCATATTTACAAAAATTTTATCCTCATATTAATTTTACAAATATGTTATCCTCATATTTATTTTACAAAATATATTATCCTCATATTTGTTTTATCAAAAATATTATCCTCATATTTATTTTATTTTATAACTGTCCTACGAGTTCGTTGGTCCTAATCTCCTTGCTCTTATCCCCACTTACATAGTATTTGACAATGTCCATTTTTATAATGTAGACTAATTTTTATTTTGTTTGGAAGGGAAAAAACATTTATTTACTATTTTCTTTCACTTCAAAATTTTCCGAGTCTCCGTTTTTATTTTGTTCTCAAACATTTTAATTTCCTGAAATCATTATTGTATTACATATTATTTATACTTCAGATATCTTTTATTTTTATTTATTTTTTATTTTTTTTTACGTCCACTGAATTATTTACTTTACTTATATTTTCTAAGATTAAATTTATTTATTTTACTTATATTTTCATATAAATTATTTATCTTTTATCATTGTCCGTTCATTTATTTAATATCTACTTGCATAAAAGGGACGAGAATCTATAACTTTTTAATTTTGCTGTACTGCTACTTGATGAAACGCTGATAATTTTAATAAAATGGGCTGGCGCTAATACTTTTACGTTGTACACGTTGATACTTATTGACAACATTACTGCTAACCAGTCAACCCGCTGATAAACTTTCCTACTGTTCTTTTTTTTTTTTTGTTGCTGTTGTTGCAGAAAAATCCATGATTTAAAAATTCCTATCCGCTGGACTTGCCTTCCTCCAGACAATTTTTTTGAAGTTTTATTTAATTTTGCGATTTTGTTGACTACCGTGCATTTTGGATAACTATCATGCCTATCCTCACACTAAGTCTTCACTACTACACACTTTTCCTCAACACTACAGTTTTCACAATATACCATACATAATATACAATACACAATACATACTAAAATAACCATATACTTTTGCTGCCCTATGTTTTGCACATATTGTGGCACTATGCTATTTGTAACACACTTGTTGTCTATTTACTTATTTATCACTTAATTTTGAAAGTTGCTCTATCTACATAAATTTTCTATTATTATAATTATATTCATTTTCTTTACATTAACCAAAAATATCTATTTGTAGACTACCTTTCAACTTAATTTTTACATTTACTGTAGACTACCAAAATTATTTCAAAATGCTTTCCAATTTAATTTCAAAATATTGTAGGAAACTAATATATTTTATAATACCCTCTAATTTAATTTAAAAATCATTATAGACTGCTACACATCTTGTAGAATGCTTTCGAATACTATTTTTTGCGTGTCCTCAGATTATAACGTCTCGGACTCTGATAATTATGATTATTGGCGTTATATTCTTTGTTTACATGCGATTGACTTCTGTCAACAGTTCGCCGTGTTTGTTTATTTTGTAAATAGTTTTTACGCGGTTCTGCTTTATATAATTTATTCGCGTGAACAACTATCCATTTTTTATTTGGATCGTACATAGGTGTGATAGCGTAATTATTGTTACGGATCACCTTTACGATGCGAAATGGTCCTTGAAATTTTTTTTGTAATGCTGTGGTGGGTCTGAGGTTTTTTAAGTACACAAATTGTCCTTTTAATAATTTCTGCTGTCTAACTCTTTTAAAAATTCTTTCTTGGCGACTTTGGGCTTGAATTTGTTTTCGTTTTGTATATCTATTAATTTTTTCCGCTAAAGTAAGTGCTTCACTGACGGCATTATCATATTCAGTTTTAGTTAAATTCGGACTGTCATCAGGGTCCGCTATTTCCAGATTATTTTCTCCGGGTAATTTCAAATCTCTGGTAAGAAACAAAATAGCGGGACTGTGGTCTATATTTGCGCTGGGTGTCGCATTATGAAATAATTTTACATATGGCAAGACTTTGTGCCAATTAAATGTTTGGTCAGCCATTGCTGCCAAAGAATTTTTTATTCCTAAGTGGCTTCTTTCTAAAATTGCATTTGAGCTGGGTTTGTAAATTGAAGTATATTTCAATTTTATACCATGTTGCTCTGCGAATTTTTTAAATTCCTCGCTTTTCAGTTGCCGAGCATTATCGGTCAGCAGCCACATAGGAACGCCATTTTGTGAAATCCAATTCGTTAGGACCTGTAATACACTCGCAGTTGTAATATTTCTCACGGGTACTGCCTCCAGGAATCTCGAGTAATGGTCTATCATCGTTATGATGTACTCGTGCTGTCCGTTACTTCTCGGTAGCTTCCCTACAATGTCTAATGCCACCGTGTGATTTTGTTGACATGGACGTGGCACATGTTGTAATGGCATAGGTCTTATAGCCTTATTTTTGTAACATAAACATGCATCACATGATGCGCAAAAATTCTGTACATCACTGTATGCTCCTTTCCAGTAATACTTTCTATTCAGAATTTGATAGGTTTTTTCAACTCCAAAATGTGGTGTATGAGCTAACTCAATAACTGCGAATTTTAGACTGTGAGGTATTAGAATTCTGTCCTTTTGCATAGGATTTCTGATATTTCTAGCAGTCTTTATCATAATTAATCCTGTATTTACGTCTCTATAGTATTTATTTACATATTTTGGCTGTTTAAATTTTGCATTCAGTCCGTTAATAATTTTCTTTATCTCTCTATCTTTTGCTTGCTCTTCTAAAATTTTGGCTATTGTTATAGCGCTGTCATTAGCAATAATGTTATTTATTAATTTAGTCTTAGTTTGTTCAGAAAAAATTTGTCGCGACATAAAATCACTGGGATTATCTTGTCCTTTAATGTATTTTATATCGAAAGAATATTGTTGTAAATTTAATAACCATCTTGCGATTAAATCAGAATTTTGATTTTCTATGTGTATGTAGTGCGTTAAAGCTTTAGAATCAGTAAATACCGTAAAATGCGTACCACATAAAAAATCTTTGAAATGTATTATAGCGTCGTGAATTGCTAACAGTTCTAGCTTCATGCTCGGATATTTCTTTTCACTGTCTGAAAGTTTCCTGCTATAATACTCGATAGGATGAAAATTTCCGTTCACTGATTGAAGTAAAATTCCTGACGCGGCTACTTTTGAACAATCAGTCGACAAAATGAACGGCTTTGACATATCAGCTGCCCTAACTACCGGTTTCGATAAAATCGCGTTTTGCAATGTTACAAACGCTTCTTCGCATATCTCCGTCCATATAAATTTTTTATCTTTCTTTGTTAATTCAATTAATGGATTGCATAGTTCAGAAAAATTTGGTATGATCTGCCTAAAATAATTACATAAACCTAAAAATGATTTTACTTTTTTTACTGTCGTTGGCACAGGGAAATTCGTTATTTTCTGTACATTATCATCTGAAGGTGTTATGCCTTCCTTACTTATCTTAAATCCTAGAAATTTAATGTTCTCTTTACACATTTGTAATTTTGAAGGGTCAATGGTTAAACCAAATTTAGCTAATCTCGAAAATACCGTTTTTAATTTCTCCAACATTTTCTCGAATGAATTTGCGGCAATTACAATGTCATCTAAATAAAATTCAATTTTCTGATCTTTTAAATCTCCTAAGCATTTCATCATTAGTAATGAGAAATATGCTGATGAATTTTTTGCCCCAAAAGGTAATCTATTAGGTCTATACGATCCATTATTTGTTATGATATTTAATCGGAAACTGTCCTCAGGTTTGATTTTTATTTGAAAAAACGCGGACTTTAAGTCTATCACCGTGTACAATTTGTAGCTTGCGATGTTGTGCAGAATGTCGCTGATTTTACCAATATTTACGGGCAGTAATTCAGTAATTTGATTAAGTAGCCTGTAATCTACGGCTAAACGATATTTTTGTTCTTTATTGGCATTATTACTATTAATACTGGCTTTCTTCTTTATCAATAAGCATGGGAACGCATAATTACTTGTAGATTTTTCTATAATTCCAGCTTCACACAATTGTTTGATTTCACCTTCTAGTACAGGTTTTAACATTTTTGGCAAGGGATAAGGTTTACACTGAATTGGGTATTGGTGTAGTAAATTAAATTCCGGTACTATTTCTTCCGTCATTCCCAGCGTTTTGTATGATTTCGAAAATACATCGTAATTTTGTAACAGTAATTTTAGCAATATATGTTTTTCATTTTCTTGTAAGTGATCTAGTTTAAAATCTTGCGGTGTTAATTCCGCTTTTCGTAAAGCTGAAATGTCCATTTTTTGTGGATCATTTAAGCTTTCGATATTGTTAATCTGTAAAATTTTATCAGTATCATGTTTCTCTTCACAAATTTCAAACTGCGGTGTTACAGTACCAAATATCATATTTTTATTTAGATGAATCTCTTCTTCTGTTTTGTTTGTTAAAAGAGTAGAAATAAATTTTCTATTATTTACATAATGTAAAGAATGCTCAGCGTGTAAATCTTTTAATGAATTTGTAATATTTAACAATACCTCCTTATCCTCAAAATAGTTTTCATTTAATTTTAATTTTATTGATTTTGTTTCTTGAGGGAGTAATTTAATTTTATGCGCTAAGCTTGCATTTAAGCATTGAATATGTTCAACTCTTGTATTATTATTTTCTGGTTGCTGTGCTTTTTTTTTATTTTTGTCTTGAAATGGTATAGATATGGATTCTTTGACAAACTTTAATATTAATTTATTTGTGTCAATTATGGCATGATGATTTTTGAGAAAGTCAAATCCTAAAATAATTTCATAAGGGGTGTTATTTAATTGTTTAGTTATGAAAAAAAGAATTTTTGCATCTTTTGTTTTCAATTTTAAAGCTAAAGCTGATACATTTTGAAAATTGAATGTTTTCTGTGGTCATAGTCTGTATTTTTACTTGTCTAGATAAATAGTTAATTTTAATTTTATTTTTGATTTTTTGAAATATTTGATCTGATAATAAACTGACACTTGCGCCACTATCTATGAGAGCCACTGTTTTTATGTTCTCTAAATTTATGTTAATCATTGTCAAAGCGTCACTCTGTCCATATGTTGAATTCAGTAAATGTTCATTTAAATTTTGTGCATCCTTATTAATTTTGCTTGCAATTTTATGGGATCTCGAATCCTTATTTGATGCCTTATAACTTTCTATATGTCTTTTATTTCGAGGTCCCTTTCTTAGTTTAAATATTCATTATTCTGATATTGCCTATTATTGCTCACATAATGTGGTCCATTATTCTGATATGATCTTCTGTTATTACTTTGAAATTGTCTGTTGGTATTTCCTGCACGCCGCCGTATTCCCCGGTTATTTATGAAATTACCTCTTCTGAAATTCGCCCTACTATAGTGTGCATAATTATTTTGAATCGTGGGTCTTTGTTGAAAATTGGTAGTTTCTTGACTGCTGTTTTCATTTGTGAATGCCCTTTTTAAATTATTTTGTACTTTTTGCAGCGTAAAACATTCTGACATCCAGTGATTGTTGCGACCGCACGCTATACAGAATTTCTGTGGCGGCTTTTCTGCATTATTTTCAGTTTTTACATGATTTATTTCTACATTCTCAATTATTTTATTTTCTATTTCAATACTATTTATACAATCACTATCTTCCTCCAATGCGGATTCTATCACCTCAGCTATTTTCACTGCTTCGTCAAAGGTTTTCGGGTCATTTTTTTTTTATTTCTGTTCTTAAATCTTCTCTGACTATCTGTAAAAATTTGGTGAGTTTAATTTTCTCTGTAATTTTTTTTACATTTGCGTCCATTGTTTCATCTACTTCTAGAAAAATTATCGCCTGGTTTTCGATTTCTTGTGCAAGCTCCTTAATTGTCATATTTGGTAAATGTTTCAGATTGTTAAAATTGTTGTGTTTTTGCACTAATGTTTGTTTCCTTTCAAATTTGTTTTTTAATAACTCCATGAATTTTTCATATGATTTTTCCTTTTGCAGAGCAATATTTTCTGCTAGAAATTGCTGAGCCTTTCCCTTTAATCTTGATTTGACAATTATGATTTTCTCTTGTTCGGACCATGATGTTAACTCCGCTATTTCCTTAAATTGTATGATAAAGAAATTGACATTATTTTCTTTTTGTCCATCAAATGATGGTAACATCTGCATAATTGGCAACGATGTATTTTGCTGCGCTTGATTTGCGGGCATCAGTATCTGGATCGCGTTATTTGCCGAACTATCTGTTACTCTGTTATTTATATGTACCTCCTGCTGTATATTATCGATAATTGGAGCATCTTGCCTCGATCTTTTACTTATTTGCCTAGTTTTATTCGGCGCCATGATTTAATACACTGTTATACAATTCTAACTCTATATTAAATATTTATGCTAATACATACATATATATACAATCATATAATACCTATTTAAATTATCATTTTCATGCATTTTCTTATCATTCTACTGAGTTATATCTCATTATTAAATTCATTGTTAAATTCAATATTACATTCCGCTTATTATTAAATTCAGTTTTATATTCAAACTCATTATTAAATTTGATATTATATTCAAACTCATTATTAAATTTAATATTATATTCAAACTTATTATTAAATTTAATTTTGCCTTTTACTTATATTTTTTACTTTCTCTTATGAAAATTAATTCTCTCCGAGCTTGACCACATACGGCACCAATTCGCGCGGCGACATCATGTCATAAGGTAAAATTGTCCTTATCAAAATTTACCAGTATAGGACTTACCTATGATGCCGCCACTAAGGGTGGAGCATGTAAGCTCCCGGTTCTCAAGCTCGGACTACGAACACACAAAACATAAAGAAACACACATGCTTAATTGCTCAATTTATTTTAATATTTTACTTAATAGATATCTATTATATCTGGAGTAACTATGCTATAATTAAATCAATTACTAAAAGACACATAATACTGACAATATTACATTAATAGCTATATATATATTTACACACATAATATCTTTGATTTAAATTTCTTAAAAACAGTTTCCTTTAAACAATCGGTAAAGAATAGTTCTTATAGTTCAATATTATGAACTCGTTCATATGGTCTACTCATATGAACTGGTAGTCAATTATTTTAATAATCGTTAAAGGTGTGCCTTCCGTGCTAATGGTGACAATTGAAAGTTGGTTACCTTTACTCTTTGTTACGTGCATATTCGTGCCATCTCAATGATGTGGGAAAATCGTTGCACTTCGCGTACTTGCGCAGGCTACCATTCTATTGCTCACAATCTACAGACACTTTTTCACAAAAACCAAAAACATGATGCTGACTCGTTCGAAAGTTTTAAGACGACTACCAAAAACTTCAGGTGCGTCTAGGACGCTGTCGAAATTGCATCTCCTGGAAAGTTCTAGAACATTCTCTCAAACCTTTTTCTTTTCACATTGTAGTGTCGTTGTTGATTCGTTGAAGTGAAGAAGGGGATGCGCTGCTTATTTATGTTTGTATTGCCATTGGCTCCCTCTGCAGCATTTAAATAGCTCATTAGCTAGGTTGGCATCCGCAATTGGAATTTCGAAATGGCTAGGTTGGCATCCGTAATTGGAATGTAACATGTAATACAAATATTGTGTTACAGCTCTGAAACCGATTTTATTTCCATAAAGAATTTAATTCTAAAACATATTATTCCCTTTATTAAATAATTACAGAAATTAAGTTTCACGTAATTAAAATTTATTTATTTTAATTCTTCATTAACATTTTTGGTCAAAAAATTGTTTTATAACACTTTTCGAACCGCTACCATTGCAAGTAAGGGATAAATATAATTCACGAGAGCCTACTTTCAAATGTATTAAAATAATATAATCTTTACAAACTTAAAAAATAATTATTTGAAGAAACTTATTGACAGCTATTAAGTTTTATGAAAAGGCCATACGAAACTTAGAAGTTGAAAATAATTTTAAATAAAATGATTATCAAATAAATTAAAATTCCCTCAAGAATTAATTACATACTCTAATTTCAACATTTATTGCATTGCAAATTTATTCTTTCATTGGACCGAAAAAATTCTTCTAATTTAACTTCTAATTTTAGTCCCTGAAGATCCGTTAAAACAAATATAGTCATTATCAAGTCCTTTGAAGAACTACTTAAATGTTTTAGCTAATTGATGGTTATTCATTATGTAAACATTAATGAAATTTTAAAGATTTGTACTTATAATTTTTTTTTCCGTTTTAATGATTTTACAAAGCTTCTCCTGGGAAAAGCTTCGATTAGCTTTCCAAAAAAAAACAATTTATTTTTTATTATTTTCTTTTACTTGATATGCAGTCAAGTAGAAGATATTTTACTGCACAAGAAATCCATTAGGGCTACAAATAAACTTGTGTATAAAATACAGGCATCTTTATATGAATATAAAAGATATAACGTGTGAATCTCATACACATTCATACTCTACCAACTCATACATATTCACACTCTACTATCTCATGCATATTCATACTCTAACATCTCATACACATTCATAATCCATAATACACTTGTATTACAATCGGTATTAATAGTATTTACAATCAATATTAGTATTTCATAAATGTTCCTTTTCAAATTTTAATTTGCAAGGTGTATTTTAAATTAGTTATTAATTCATAAAAAAAAAATTCTGACGTGGAAAGCATATGACTTTCGCAATAAAATGTTATGAGTACATTTCTTTCACGGTGCAAAAATCATGCACAAGATCCACGGCGTAATGTTTATATGAATTGTTTCTATTGCACATCTGGTATTACATAAATTGTACTTTACAAGAATATGTAGAAGTACTTCAAAGTTCCCAATTAATTTGTATTTCGTGCAACTCTAACTCGATAATTATGAATATTGATAGCATCCATAATAAGAAATAACTACAGTGCACACATTAAAATATTTTAATAATTAATATATTAATTCATTTCATTAATTAAAAGGCGCAATTATCCTTAATTACGCATCATATTTGCAATTTTGAAGATATATTTGTCAAAACCATTATGAAAATGTCGGAAAAATATAAATTTCAAGTTTATCAACTCTATCAATAAACATTACAGACAGACGAAGGAGTTTCAAGCTATTTTCTTATATATAAATAAATGATTATTGGCGAACTGTTGAGCGTCAAAATACAAAACTATTATACACAGTATCCTGTGTTGAAAACCCAGACCACACGACCAACCCGAAGGCTTATGGTAGCAAGATGTGTGGCCGGACAGTATCCTGTGTATAATAGTTTACCAAATCTATCAATAAACATTACAGAGAGACGAAGAATTTTCAAGTGAGTTTCTTATATATTGATTTAATCGTTATCGTGTAACTTGGCGGTATCGTCTTGTCAAGCGCGGGCTTTTGACTTTCCGTTGATGAATGTGCGAGCTAACATTGACGTGGGAGGTTTTACGTGTATCCTTTTAAGGAATTTACTTACAGTTATATTTTATGTGTATCATATTATATATTTATTTTACATATGTTGTTATTAATTCTATTTAATTTGATATATATATATTTTTTTTATTATTATTATCTTATGACCTTAACACATATCTGACTGTTGAATTATTATTTTGATTTCATGTACCTCTAATTTATTGGATTTATTTATCCCTTGTTGCAACAACGCGTGATATATTATTTTATGTGTAGTATTATGAATATACCATGCTTTTGTTATGTTATTGATATAACTGACTTTATGTTCCCGTTTCAGCATAACTTTACATATTTATTTATTTAAATATAATTCTTTCATATTAGATTTTATCTGTTATTTCTTTTTTTTTTTTTTTTTATTTACTGTGATGTCTAATTAATGCAATAATTTATTAACATACTCAATCATTTATCATTTACATACAAATCAATGTGTTTTCCTAATGTATTTTATTTTTTATATACCGGCCGGTATTTTTAAATAACTATAATTGCCTGCAATTATAATTTTAAATTTTGATACATTTATTGTATGCTTACAATAGAACTTTTTTTTTTTTTTGTATTATTCTCGTACTATGCATGGGAGATTTTCTCCGATGTTTATTTTTTTGCCTGTCTATTTATTTTGAAGGTGAATAGCTTTCGCCGTACAATGGCCATATATGGAGCTGTTACGCTGACTGTGAAGGCTGGGAAACTACTCTTACTTCTTCAAGTTTATTAATCCATTTATGTAATTAACTTTTACTTTGTTTTTCAGATTACGTGTTTTTGTAAAAGGTCTGTATACACTATTTATGCAATATATATTTATTATTTTACTACATATTATTTATATCAGCTGTGACTGTTATTTTTGACTTAAAATTTTATTTATTTATTTATTTATGATTTTGCTTTTATTCTGTCAGCTTTTTATAAACTATTAATTAATAATTTTATGATTTTGAATATCCTGTAGTTGATTTTACCATGTTCCATGACTTTATTTCGCATTTTATTAATTATGTTATACAATTTTTTCAAGACCCGTACAAGAAACAGGAAAAAAAAATTGTGAAGAATTCCATCCCACACATCTTTATCATTGGAATGTCTACCTTGCTCTTAAGCATCTATCATTGGAAGACTTGTATTTTTGATGCCCACTACTGCCTGTTACCACCTTTCGTTTTCAAGCAAGACAAATTGCAAGTAAGTGAAATTTAATTATCTCTCTCCTTCTTTCTTCTAACACCTTAGTTTATTTTATTTTAGAACATTGAGGGGTATTGTATGTATTATTTATCACTTCTACATATTTTTTCTGATATTTATTGCTCTATTCATAAAATGTATCCATACATAAATGTTTATTTATTACCTATATTTTTATTTTATACTCATATTTACAAAATCCTCATATTTACAAAAATTTTATCCTCATATTAATTTTACAAATATGTTATCCTCATATTTATTTTACAAAATATATTATCCTCATATTTGTTTTATCAAAAATATTATCCTCATATTTATTTTATTTTATAACTGTCCTACGAGTTCGTTGGTCCTAATCTCCTTGCTCTTATCCCCACTTACATAGTATTTGACAATGTCCATTTTTATAATGTAGACTAATTTTTATTTTGTTTGGAAGGGAAAAAACATTTATTTACTATTTTCTTTCACTTCAAAATTTTCCGAGTCTCCGTTTTTATTTTGTTCTCAAACATTTTAATTTCCTGAAATCATTATTGTATTACATATTATTTATACTTCAGATATCTTTTATTTTTATTTATTTTTTATTTTTTTTTACGTCCACTGAATTATTTACTTTACTTATATTTTCTAAGATTAAATTTATTTATTTTACTTATATTTTCATATAAATTATTTATCTTTTATCATTGTCCGTTCATTTATTTAATATCTACTTGCATAAAAGGGACGAGAATCTATAACTTTTTAATTTTGCTGTACTGCTACTTGATGAAACGCTGATAATTTTAATAAAATGGGCTGGCGCTAATACTTTTACGTTGTACACGTTGATACTTATTGACAACATTACTGCTAACCAGTCAACCCGCTGATAAACTTTCCTACTGTTCTTTTTTTTTTTTTGTTGCTGTTGTTGCAGAAAAATCCATGATTTAAAAATTCCTATCCGCTGGACTTGCCTTCCTCCAGACAATTTTTTTGAAGTTTTATTTAATTTTGCGATTTTGTTGACTACCGTGCATTTTGGATAACTATCATGCCTATCCTCACACTAAGTCTTCACTACTACACACTTTTCCTCAACACTACAGTTTTCACAATATACCATACATAATATACAATACACAATACATACTAAAATAACCATATACTTTTGCTGCCCTATGTTTTGCACATATTGTGGCACTATGCTATTTGTAACACACTTGTTGTCTATTTACTTATTTATCACTTAATTTTGAAAGTTGCTCTATCTACATAAATTTTCTATTATTATAATTATATTCATTTTCTTTACATTAACCAAAAATATCTATTTGTAGACTACCTTTCAACTTAATTTTTACATTTACTGTAGACTACCAAAATTATTTCAAAATGCTTTCCAATTTAATTTCAAAATATTGTAGGAAACTAATATATTTTATAATACCCTCTAATTTAATTTAAAAATCATTATAGACTGCTACACATCTTGTAGAATGCTTTCGAATACTATTTTTTGCGTGTCCTCAGATTATAACGTCTCGGACTCTGATAATTATGATTATTGGCGTTATATTCTTTGTTTACATGCGATTGACTTCTGTCAACAGTTCGCCGTGTTTGTTTATTTTGTAAATAGTTTTTACGCGGTTCTGCTTTATATAATTTATTCGCGTGAACAACTATCCATTTTTTATTTGGATCGTACATAGGTGTGATAGCGTAATTATTGTTACGGATCACCTTTACGATGCGAAATGGTCCTTGAAATTTTTTTTGTAATGCTGTGGTGGGTCTGAGGTTTTTTAAGTACACAAATTGTCCTTTTAATAATTTCTGCTGTCTAACTCTTTTAAAAATTCTTTCTTGGCGACTTTGGGCTTGAATTTGTTTTCGTTTTGTATATCTATTAATTTTTTCCGCTAAAGTAAGTGCTTCACTGACGGCATTATCATATTCAGTTTTAGTTAAATTCGGACTGTCATCAGGGTCCGCTATTTCCAGATTATTTTCTCCGGGTAATTTCAAATCTCTGGTAAGAAACAAAATAGCGGGACTGTGGTCTATATTTGCGCTGGGTGTCGCATTATGAAATAATTTTACATATGGCAAGACTTTGTGCCAATTAAATGTTTGGTCAGCCATTGCTGCCAAAGAATTTTTTATTCCTAAGTGGCTTCTTTCTAAAATTGCATTTGAGCTGGGTTTGTAAATTGAAGTATATTTCAATTTTATACCATGTTGCTCTGCGAATTTTTTAAATTCCTCGCTTTTCAGTTGCCGAGCATTATCGGTCAGCAGCCACATAGGAACGCCATTTTGTGAAATCCAATTCGTTAGGACCTGTAATACACTCGCAGTTGTAATATTTCTCACGGGTACTGCCTCCAGGAATCTCGAGTAATGGTCTATCATCGTTATGATGTACTCGTGCTGTCCGTTACTTCTCGGTAGCTTCCCTACAATGTCTAATGCCACCGTGTGATTTTGTTGACATGGACGTGGCACATGTTGTAATGGCATAGGTCTTATAGCCTTATTTTTGTAACATAAACATGCATCACATGATGCGCAAAAATTCTGTACATCACTGTATGCTCCTTTCCAGTAATACTTTCTATTCAGAATTTGATAGGTTTTTTCAACTCCAAAATGTGGTGTATGAGCTAACTCAATAACTGCGAATTTTAGACTGTGAGGTATTAGAATTCTGTCCTTTTGCATAGGATTTCTGATATTTCTAGCAGTCTTTATCATAATTAATCCTGTATTTACGTCTCTATAGTATTTATTTACATATTTTGGCTGTTTAAATTTTGCATTCAGTCCGTTAATAATTTTCTTTATCTCTCTATCTTTTGCTTGCTCTTCTAAAATTTTGGCTATTGTTATAGCGCTGTCATTAGCAATAATGTTATTTATTAATTTAGTCTTAGTTTGTTCAGAAAAAATTTGTCGCGACATAAAATCACTGGGATTATCTTGTCCTTTAATGTATTTTATATCGAAAGAATATTGTTGTAAATTTAATAACCATCTTGCGATTAAATCAGAATTTTGATTTTCTATGTGTATGTAGTGCGTTAAAGCTTTAGAATCAGTAAATACCGTAAAATGCGTACCACATAAAAAATCTTTGAAATGTATTATAGCGTCGTGAATTGCTAACAGTTCTAGCTTCATGCTCGGATATTTCTTTTCACTGTCTGAAAGTTTCCTGCTATAATACTCGATAGGATGAAAATTTCCGTTCACTGATTGAAGTAAAATTCCTGACGCGGCTACTTTTGAACAATCAGTCGACAAAATGAACGGCTTTGACATATCAGCTGCCCTAACTACCGGTTTCGATAAAATCGCGTTTTGCAATGTTACAAACGCTTCTTCGCATATCTCCGTCCATATAAATTTTTTATCTTTCTTTGTTAATTCAATTAATGGATTGCATAGTTCAGAAAAATTTGGTATGATCTGCCTAAAATAATTACATAAACCTAAAAATGATTTTACTTTTTTTACTGTCGTTGGCACAGGGAAATTCGTTATTTTCTGTACATTATCATCTGAAGGTGTTATGCCTTCCTTACTTATCTTAAATCCTAGAAATTTAATGTTCTCTTTACACATTTGTAATTTTGAAGGGTCAATGGTTAAACCAAATTTAGCTAATCTCGAAAATACCGTTTTTAATTTCTCCAACATTTTCTCGAATGAATTTGCGGCAATTACAATGTCATCTAAATAAAATTCAATTTTCTGATCTTTTAAATCTCCTAAGCATTTCATCATTAGTAATGAGAAATATGCTGATGAATTTTTTGCCCCAAAAGGTAATCTATTAGGTCTATACGATCCATTATTTGTTATGATATTTAATCGGAAACTGTCCTCAGGTTTGATTTTTATTTGAAAAAACGCGGACTTTAAGTCTATCACCGTGTACAATTTGTAGCTTGCGATGTTGTGCAGAATGTCGCTGATTTTACCAATATTTACGGGCAGTAATTCAGTAATTTGATTAAGTAGCCTGTAATCTACGGCTACTTTATTTTTGTTCTTTATTGGCATTATTACTATTAATACTGGCTTTCTTCTTTATCAATAAGCATGGGAACGCATAATTACTTGTAGATTTTTCTATAATTCCAGCTTCACACAATTGTTTGATTTCACCTTCTAGTACAGGTTTTAACATTTTTGGCAAGGGATAAGGTTTACACTGAATTGGGTATTGGTGTAGTAAATTAAATTCCGGTACTATTTCTTCCGTCATTCCCAGCGTTTTGTATGATTTCGAAAATACATCGTAATTTTGTAACAGTAATTTTAGCAATATATGTTTTTCATTTTCTTGTAAGTGATCTAGTTTAAAATCTTGCGGTGTTAATTCCGCTTTTCGTAAAGCTGAAATGTCCATTTTTTGTGGATCATTTAAGCTTTCGATATTGTTAATCTGTAAAATTTTATCAGTATCATGTTTCTCTTCACAAATTTCAAACTGCGGTGTTACAGTACCAAATATCATATTTTTATTTAGATGAATCTCTTCTTCTGTTTTGTTTGTTAAAAGAGTAGAAATAAATTTTCTATTATTTACATAATGTAAAGAATGCTCAGCGTGTAAATCTTTTAATGAATTTGTAATATTTAACAATACCTCCTTATCCTCAAAATAGTTTTCATTTAATTTTAATTTTATTGATTTTGTTTCTTGAGGGAGTAATTTAATTTTATGCGCTAAGCTTGCATTTAAGCATTGAATATGTTCAACTCTTGTATTATTATTTTCTGGTTGCTGTGCTTTTTTTTTATTTTTGTCTTGAAATGGTATAGATATGGATTCTTTGACAAACTTTAATATTAATTTATTTGTGTCAATTATGGCATGATGATTTTTGAGAAAGTCAAATCCTAAAATAATTTCATAAGGGGTGTTATTTAATTGTTTAGTTATGAAAAAAAGAATTTTTGCATCTTTTGTTTTCAATTTTAAAGCTAAAGCTGATACATTTTGAAAATTGAATGTTTTCTGTGGTCATAGTCTGTATTTTTACTTGTCTAGATAAATAGTTAATTTTAATTTTATTTTTGATTTTTTGAAATATTTGATCTGATAATAAACTGACACTTGCGCCACTATCTATGAGAGCCACTGTTTTTATGTTCTCTAAATTTATGTTAATCATTGTCAAAGCGTCACTCTGTCCATATGTTGAATTCAGTAAATGTTCATTTAAATTTTGTGCATCCTTATTAATTTTGCTTGCAATTTTATGGGATCTCGAATCCTTATTTGATGCCTTATAACTTTCTATATGTCTTTTATTTCGAGGTCCCTTTCTTAGTTTAAATATTCATTATTCTGATATTGCCTATTATTGCTCACATAATGTGGTCCATTATTCTGATATGATCTTCTGTTATTACTTTGAAATTGTCTGTTGGTATTTCCTGCACGCCGCCGTATTCCCCGGTTATTTATGAAATTACCTCTTCTGAAATTCGCCCTACTATAGTGTGCATAATTATTTTGAATCGTGGGTCTTTGTTGAAAATTGGTAGTTTCTTGACTGCTGTTTTCATTTGTGAATGCCCTTTTTAAATTATTTTGTACTTTTTGCAGCGTAAAACATTCTGACATCCAGTGATTGTTGCGACCGCACGCTATACAGAATTTCTGTGGCGGCTTTTCTGCATTATTTTCAGTTTTTACATGATTTATTTCTACATTCTCAATTATTTTATTTTCTATTTCAATACTATTTATACAATCACTATCTTCCTCCAATGCGGATTCTATCACCTCAGCTATTTTCACTGCTTCGTCAAAGGTTTTCGGGTCATTTTTTTTTTATTTCTGTTCTTAAATCTTCTCTGACTATCTGTAAAAATTTGGTGAGTTTAATTTTCTCTGTAATTTTTTTTACATTTGCGTCCATTGTTTCATCTACTTCTAGAAAAATTATCGCCTGGTTTTCGATTTCTTGTGCAAGCTCCTTAATTGTCATATTTGGTAAATGTTTCAGATTGTTAAAATTGTTGTGTTTTTGCACTAATGTTTGTTTCCTTTCAAATTTGTTTTTTAATAACTCCATGAATTTTTCATATGATTTTTCCTTTTGCAGAGCAATATTTTCTGCTAGAAATTGCTGAGCCTTTCCCTTTAATCTTGATTTGACAATTATGATTTTCTCTTGTTCGGACCATGATGTTAACTCCGCTATTTCCTTAAATTGTATGATAAAGAAATTGACATTATTTTCTTTTTGTCCATCAAATGATGGTAACATCTGCATAATTGGCAACGATGTATTTTGCTGCGCTTGATTTGCGGGCATCAGTATCTGGATCGCGTTATTTGCCGAACTATCTGTTACTCTGTTATTTATATGTACCTCCTGCTGTATATTATCGATAATTGGAGCATCTTGCCTCGATCTTTTACTTATTTGCCTAGTTTTATTCGGCGCCATGATTTAATACACTGTTATACAATTCTAACTCTATATTAAATATTTATGCTAATACATACATATATATACAATCATATAATACCTATTTAAATTATCATTTTCATGCATTTTCTTATCATTCTACTGAGTTATATCTCATTATTAAATTCATTGTTAAATTCAATATTACATTCCGCTTATTATTAAATTCAGTTTTATATTCAAACTCATTATTAAATTTGATATTATATTCAAACTCATTATTAAATTCAATATTATATTCAAACTTATTATTAAATTTAATTTTGCCTTTTACTTATATTTTTTACTTTCTCTTATGAAAATTAATTCTCTCCGAGCTTGACCACATACGGCACCAATTCGCGCGGCGACATCATGTCATAAGGTAAAATTGTCCTTATCAAAATTTACCAGTATAGGACTTACCTATGATGCCGCCACTAAGGGTGGAGCATGTAAGCTCCCGGTTCTCAAGCTCGGACTACGAACACACAAAACATAAAGAAACACACATGCTTAATTGCTCAATTTATTTTAATATTTTACTTAATAGATATCTATTATATCTGGAGTAACTATGCTATAATTAAATCAATTACTAAAAGACACATAATACTGACAATATTACATTAATAGCTATATATATATTTACACACATAATATCTTTGATTTAAATTTCTTAAAAACAGTTTCCTTTAAACAATCGGTAAAGAATAGTTCTTATAGTTCAATATTATGAACTCGTTCATATGGTCTACTCATATGAACTGGTAGTCAATTATTTTAATAATCGTTAAAGGTGTGCCTTCCGTGCTAATGGTGACAATTGAAAGTTGGTTACCTTTACTCTTTGTTACGTGCATATTCGTGCCATCTCAATGATGTGGGAAAATCGTTGCACTTCGCGTACTTGCGCAGGCTACCATTCTATTGCTCACAATCTACAGACACTTTTTCACAAAAACCAAAAACATGATGCTGACTCGTTCGAAAGTTTTAAGACGACTACCAAAAACTTCAGGTGCGTCTAGGACGCTGTCGAAATTGCATCTCCTGGAAAGTTCTAGAACATTCTCTCAAACCTTTTTCTTTTCACATTGTAGTGTCGTTGTTGATTCGTTGAAGTGAAGAAGGGGATGCGCTGCTTATTTATGTTTGTATTGCCATTGGCTCCCTCTGCAGCATTTAAATAGCTCATTAGCTAGGTTGGCATCCGCAATTGGAATTTCGAAATGGCTAGGTTGGCATCCGTAATTGGAATGTAACATGTAATACAAATATTGTGTTACAGCTCTGAAACCGATTTTATTTCCATAAAGAATTTAATTCTAAAACATATTATTCCCTTTATTAAATAATTACAGAAATTAAGTTTCACGTAATTAAAATTTATTTATTTTAATTCTTCATTAACATTTTTGGTCAAAAAATTGTTTTATAACACTTTTCGAACCGCTACCATTGCAAGTAAGGGATAAATATAATTCACGAGAGCCTACTTTCAAATGTATTAAAATAATATAATCTTTACAAACTTAAAAAATAATTATTTGAAGAAACTTATTGACAGCTATTAAGTTTTATGAAAAGGCCATACGAAACTTAGAAGTTGAAAATAATTTTAAATAAAATGATTATCAAATAAATTAAAATTCCCTCAAGAATTAATTACATACTCTAATTTCAACATTTATTGCATTGCAAATTTATTCTTTCATTGGACCGAAAAAATTCTTCTAATTTAACTTCTAATTTTAGTCCCTGAAGATCCGTTAAAACAAATATAGTCATTATCAAGTCCTTTGAAGAACTACTTAAATGTTTTAGCTAATTGATGGTTATTCATTATGTAAACATTAATGAAATTTTAAAGATTTGTACTTATAATTTTTTTTTCCGTTTTAATGATTTTACAAAGCTTCTCCTGGGAAAAGCTTCGATTAGCTTTCCAAAAAAAAACAATTTATTTTTTATTATTTTCTTTTACTTGATATGCAGTCAAGTAGAAGATATTTTACTGCACAAGAAATCCATTAGGGCTACAAATAAACTTGTGTATAAAATACAGGCATCTTTATATGAATATAAAAGATATAACGTGTGAATCTCATACACATTCATACTCTACCAACTCATACATATTCACACTCTACTATCTCATGCATATTCATACTCTAACATCTCATACACATTCATAATCCATAATACACTTGTATTACAATCGGTATTAATAGTATTTACAATCAATATTAGTATTTCATAAATGTTCCTTTTCAAATTTTAATTTGCAAGGTGTATTTTAAATTAGTTATTAATTCATAAAAAAAAAATTCTGACGTGGAAAGCATATGACTTTCGCAATAAAATGTTATGAGTACATTTCTTTCACGGTGCAAAAATCATGCACAAGATCCACGGCGTAATGTTTATATGAATTGTTTCTATTGCACATCTGGTATTACATAAATTGTACTTTACAAGAATATGTAGAAGTACTTCAAAGTTCCCAATTAATTTGTATTTCGTGCAACTCTAACTCGATAATTATGAATATTGATAGCATCCATAATAAGAAATAACTACAGTGCACACATTAAAATATTTTAATAATTAATATATTAATTCATTTCATTAATTAAAAGGCGCAATTATCCTTAATTACGCATCATATTTGCAATTTTGAAGATATATTTGTCAAAACCATTATGAAAATGTCGGAAAAATATAAATTTCAAGTTTATCAACTCTATCAATAAACATTACAGACAGACGAAGGAGTTTCAAGCTATTTTCTTATATATAAATAAATGATTATTGGCGAACTGTTGAGCGTCAAAATACAAAACTATTATACACAGTATCCTGTGTTGAAAACCCAGACCACACGACCAACCCGAAGGCTTATGGTAGCAAGATGTGTGGCCGGACAGTATCCTGTGTATAATAGTTTACCAAATCTATCAATAAACATTACAGAGAGACGAAGAATTTTCAAGTGAGTTTCTTATATATTGATTTAATCGTTATCGTGTAACTTGGCGGTATCGTCTTGTCAAGCGCGGGCTTTTGACTTTCCGTTGATGAATGTGCGAGCTAACATTGACGTGGGAGGTTTTACGTGTATCCTTTTAAGGAATTTACTTACAGTTATATTTTATGTGTATCATATTATATATTTATTTTACATATGTTGTTATTAATTCTATTTAATTTGATATATATATATTTTTTTTATTATTATTATCTTATGACCTTAACACATATCTGACTGTTGAATTATTATTTTGATTTCATGTACCTCTAATTTATTGGATTTATTTATCCCTTGTTGCAACAACGCGTGATATATTATTTTATGTGTAGTATTATGAATATACCATGCTTTTGTTATGTTATTGATATAACTGACTTTATGTTCCCGTTTCAGCATAACTTTACATATTTATTTATTTAAATATAATTCTTTCATATTAGATTTTATCTGTTATTTCTTTTTTTTTTTTTTTTTATTTACTGTGATGTCTAATTAATGCAATAATTTATTAACATACTCAATCATTTATCATTTACATACAAATCAATGTGTTTTCCTAATGTATTTTATTTTTTATATACCGGCCGGTATTTTTAAATAACTATAATTGCCTGCAATTATAATTTTAAATTTTGATACATTTATTGTATGCTTACAATAGAACTTTTTTTTTTTTTGTATTATTCTCGTACTATGCATGGGAGATTTTCTCCGATGTTTATTTTTTTGCCTGTCTATTTATTTTGAAGGTGAATAGCTTTCGCCGTACAATGGCCATATATGGAGCTGTTACGCTGACTGTGAAGGCTGGGAAACTACTCTTACTTCTTCAAGTTTATTAATCCATTTATGTAATTAACTTTTACTTTGTTTTTCAGATTACGTGTTTTTGTAAAAGGTCTGTATACACTATTTATGCAATATATATTTATTATTTTACTACATATTATTTATATCAGCTGTGACTGTTATTTTTGACTTAAAATTTTATTTATTTATTTATTTATGATTTTGCTTTTATTCTGTCAGCTTTTTATAAACTATTAATTAATAATTTTATGATTTTGAATATCCTGTAGTTGATTTTACCATGTTCCATGACTTTATTTCGCATTTTATTAATTATGTTATACAATTTTTTCAAGACCCGTACAAGAAACAGGAAAAAAAAATTGTGAAGAATTCCATCCCACACATCTTTATCATTGGAATGTCTACCTTGCTCTTAAGCATCTATCATTGGAAGACTTGTATTTTTGATGCCCACTACTGCCTGTTACCACCTTTCGTTTTCAAGCAAGACAAATTGCAAGTAAGTGAAATTTAATTATCTCTCTCCTTCTTTCTTCTAACACCTTAGTTTATTTTATTTTAGAACATTGAGGGGTATTGTATGTATTATTTATCACTTCTACATATTTTTTCTGATATTTATTGCTCTATTCATAAAATGTATCCATACATAAATGTTTATTTATTACCTATATTTTTATTTTATACTCATATTTACAAAATCCTCATATTTACAAAAATTTTATCCTCATATTAATTTTACAAATATGTTATCCTCATATTTATTTTACAAAATATATTATCCTCATATTTGTTTTATCAAAAATATTATCCTCATATTTATTTTATTTTATAACTGTCCTACGAGTTCGTTGGTCCTAATCTCCTTGCTCTTATCCCCACTTACATAGTATTTGACAATGTCCATTTTTATAATGTAGACTAATTTTTATTTTGTTTGGAAGGGAAAAAACATTTATTTACTATTTTCTTTCACTTCAAAATTTTCCGAGTCTCCGTTTTTATTTTGTTCTCAAACATTTTAATTTCCTGAAATCATTATTGTATTACATATTATTTATACTTCAGATATCTTTTATTTTTATTTATTTTTTATTTTTTTTTACGTCCACTGAATTATTTACTTTACTTATATTTTCTAAGATTAAATTTATTTATTTTACTTATATTTTCATATAAATTATTTATCTTTTATCATTGTCCGTTCATTTATTTAATATCTACTTGCATAAAAGGGACGAGAATCTATAACTTTTTAATTTTGCTGTACTGCTACTTGATGAAACGCTGATAATTTTAATAAAATGGGCTGGCGCTAATACTTTTACGTTGTACACGTTGATACTTATTGACAACATTACTGCTAACCAGTCAACCCGCTGATAAACTTTCCTACTGTTCTTTTTTTTTTTTTGTTGCTGTTGTTGCAGAAAAATCCATGATTTAAAAATTCCTATCCGCTGGACTTGCCTTCCTCCAGACAATTTTTTTGAAGTTTTATTTAATTTTGCGATTTTGTTGACTACCGTGCATTTTGGATAACTATCATGCCTATCCTCACACTAAGTCTTCACTACTACACACTTTTCCTCAACACTACAGTTTTCACAATATACCATACATAATATACAATACACAATACATACTAAAATAACCATATACTTTTGCTGCCCTATGTTTTGCACATATTGTGGCACTATGCTATTTGTAACACACTTGTTGTCTATTTACTTATTTATCACTTAATTTTGAAAGTTGCTCTATCTACATAAATTTTCTATTATTATAATTATATTCATTTTCTTTACATTAACCAAAAATATCTATTTGTAGACTACCTTTCAACTTAATTTTTACATTTACTGTAGACTACCAAAATTATTTCAAAATGCTTTCCAATTTAATTTCAAAATATTGTAGGAAACTAATATATTTTATAATACCCTCTAATTTAATTTAAAAATCATTATAGACTGCTACACATCTTGTAGAATGCTTTCGAATACTATTTTTTGCGTGTCCTCAGATTATAACGTCTCGGACTCTGATAATTATGATTATTGGCGTTATATTCTTTGTTTACATGCGATTGACTTCTGTCAACAGTTCGCCGTGTTTGTTTATTTTGTAAATAGTTTTTACGCGGTTCTGCTTTATATAATTTATTCGCGTGAACAACTATCCATTTTTTATTTGGATCGTACATAGGTGTGATAGCGTAATTATTGTTACGGATCACCTTTACGATGCGAAATGGTCCTTGAAATTTTTTTTGTAATGCTGTGGTGGGTCTGAGGTTTTTTAAGTACACAAATTGTCCTTTTAATAATTTCTGCTGTCTAACTCTTTTAAAAATTCTTTCTTGGCGACTTTGGGCTTGAATTTGTTTTCGTTTTGTATATCTATTAATTTTTTCCGCTAAAGTAAGTGCTTCACTGACGGCATTATCATATTCAGTTTTAGTTAAATTCGGACTGTCATCAGGGTCCGCTATTTCCAGATTATTTTCTCCGGGTAATTTCAAATCTCTGGTAAGAAACAAAATAGCGGGACTGTGGTCTATATTTGCGCTGGGTGTCGCATTATGAAATAATTTTACATATGGCAAGACTTTGTGCCAATTAAATGTTTGGTCAGCCATTGCTGCCAAAGAATTTTTTATTCCTAAGTGGCTTCTTTCTAAAATTGCATTTGAGCTGGGTTTGTAAATTGAAGTATATTTCAATTTTATACCATGTTGCTCTGCGAATTTTTTAAATTCCTCGCTTTTCAGTTGCCGAGCATTATCGGTCAGCAGCCACATAGGAACGCCATTTTGTGAAATCCAATTCGTTAGGACCTGTAATACACTCGCAGTTGTAATATTTCTCACGGGTACTGCCTCCAGGAATCTCGAGTAATGGTCTATCATCGTTATGATGTACTCGTGCTGTCCGTTACTTCTCGGTAGCTTCCCTACAATGTCTAATGCCACCGTGTGATTTTGTTGACATGGACGTGGCACATGTTGTAATGGCATAGGTCTTATAGCCTTATTTTTGTAACATAAACATGCATCACATGATGCGCAAAAATTCTGTACATCACTGTATGCTCCTTTCCAGTAATACTTTCTATTCAGAATTTGATAGGTTTTTTCAACTCCAAAATGTGGTGTATGAGCTAACTCAATAACTGCGAATTTTAGACTGTGAGGTATTAGAATTCTGTCCTTTTGCATAGGATTTCTGATATTTCTAGCAGTCTTTATCATAATTAATCCTGTATTTACGTCTCTATAGTATTTATTTACATATTTTGGCTGTTTAAATTTTGCATTCAGTCCGTTAATAATTTTCTTTATCTCTCTATCTTTTGCTTGCTCTTCTAAAATTTTGGCTATTGTTATAGCGCTGTCATTAGCAATAATGTTATTTATTAATTTAGTCTTAGTTTGTTCAGAAAAAATTTGTCGCGACATAAAATCACTGGGATTATCTTGTCCTTTAATGTATTTTATATCGAAAGAATATTGTTGTAAATTTAATAACCATCTTGCGATTAAATCAGAATTTTGATTTTCTATGTGTATGTAGTGCGTTAAAGCTTTAGAATCAGTAAATACCGTAAAATGCGTACCACATAAAAAATCTTTGAAATGTATTATAGCGTCGTGAATTGCTAACAGTTCTAGCTTCATGCTCGGATATTTCTTTTCACTGTCTGAAAGTTTCCTGCTATAATACTCGATAGGATGAAAATTTCCGTTCACTGATTGAAGTAAAATTCCTGACGCGGCTACTTTTGAACAATCAGTCGACAAAATGAACGGCTTTGACATATCAGCTGCCCTAACTACCGGTTTCGATAAAATCGCGTTTTGCAATGTTACAAACGCTTCTTCGCATATCTCCGTCCATATAAATTTTTTATCTTTCTTTGTTAATTCAATTAATGGATTGCATAGTTCAGAAAAATTTGGTATGATCTGCCTAAAATAATTACATAAACCTAAAAATGATTTTACTTTTTTTACTGTCGTTGGCACAGGGAAATTCGTTATTTTCTGTACATTATCATCTGAAGGTGTTATGCCTTCCTTACTTATCTTAAATCCTAGAAATTTAATGTTCTCTTTACACATTTGTAATTTTGAAGGGTCAATGGTTAAACCAAATTTAGCTAATCTCGAAAATACCGTTTTTAATTTCTCCAACATTTTCTCGAATGAATTTGCGGCAATTACAATGTCATCTAAATAAAATTCAATTTTCTGATCTTTTAAATCTCCTAAGCATTTCATCATTAGTAATGAGAAATATGCTGATGAATTTTTTGCCCCAAAAGGTAATCTATTAGGTCTATACGATCCATTATTTGTTATGATATTTAATCGGAAACTGTCCTCAGGTTTGATTTTTATTTGAAAAAACGCGGACTTTAAGTCTATCACCGTGTACAATTTGTAGCTTGCGATGTTGTGCAGAATGTCGCTGATTTTACCAATATTTACGGGCAGTAATTCAGTAATTTGATTAAGTAGCCTGTAATCTACGGCTAAACGATATTTTTGTTCTTTATTGGCATTATTACTATTAATACTGGCTTTCTTCTTTATCAATAAGCATGGGAACGCATAATTACTTGTAGATTTTTCTATAATTCCAGCTTCACACAATTGTTTGATTTCACCTTCTAGTACAGGTTTTAACATTTTTGGCAAGGGATAAGGTTTACACTGAATTGGGTATTGGTGTAGTAAATTAAATTCCGGTACTATTTCTTCCGTCATTCCCAGCGTTTTGTATGATTTCGAAAATACATCGTAATTTTGTAACAGTAATTTTAGCAATATATGTTTTTCATTTTCTTGTAAGTGATCTAGTTTAAAATCTTGCGGTGTTAATTCCGCTTTTCGTAAAGCTGAAATGTCCATTTTTTGTGGATCATTTAAGCTTTCGATATTGTTAATCTGTAAAATTTTATCAGTATCATGTTTCTCTTCACAAATTTCAAACTGCGGTGTTACAGTACCAAATATCATATTTTTATTTAGATGAATCTCTTCTTCTGTTTTGTTTGTTAAAAGAGTAGAAATAAATTTTCTATTATTTACATAATGTAAAGAATGCTCAGCGTGTAAATCTTTTAATGAATTTGTAATATTTAACAATACCTCCTTATCCTCAAAATAGTTTTCATTTAATTTTAATTTTATTGATTTTGTTTCTTGAGGGAGTAATTTAATTTTATGCGCTAAGCTTGCATTTAAGCATTGAATATGTTCAACTCTTGTATTATTATTTTCTGGTTGCTGTGCTTTTTTTTTATTTTTGTCTTGAAATGGTATAGATATGGATTCTTTGACAAACTTTAATATTAATTTATTTGTGTCAATTATGGCATGATGATTTTTGAGAAAGTCAAATCCTAAAATAATTTCATAAGGGGTGTTATTTAATTGTTTAGTTATGAAAAAAAGAATTTTTGCATCTTTTGTTTTCAATTTTAAAGCTAAAGCTGATACATTTTGAAAATTGAATGTTTTCTGTGGTCATAGTCTGTATTTTTACTTGTCTAGATAAATAGTTAATTTTAATTTTATTTTTGATTTTTTGAAATATTTGATCTGATAATAAACTGACACTTGCGCCACTATCTATGAGAGCCACTGTTTTTATGTTCTCTAAATTTATGTTAATCATTGTCAAAGCGTCACTCTGTCCATATGTTGAATTCAGTAAATGTTCATTTAAATTTTGTGCATCCTTATTAATTTTGCTTGCAATTTTATGGGATCTCGAATCCTTATTTGATGCCTTATAACTTTCTATATGTCTTTTATTTCGAGGTCCCTTTCTTAGTTTAAATATTCATTATTCTGATATTGCCTATTATTGCTCACATAATGTGGTCCATTATTCTGATATGATCTTCTGTTATTACTTTGAAATTGTCTGTTGGTATTTCCTGCACGCCGCCGTATTCCCCGGTTATTTATGAAATTACCTCTTCTGAAATTCGCCCTACTATAGTGTGCATAATTATTTTGAATCGTGGGTCTTTGTTGAAAATTGGTAGTTTCTTGACTGCTGTTTTCATTTGTGAATGCCCTTTTTAAATTATTTTGTACTTTTTGCAGCGTAAAACATTCTGACATCCAGTGATTGTTGCGACCGCACGCTATACAGAATTTCTGTGGCGGCTTTTCTGCATTATTTTCAGTTTTTACATGATTTATTTCTACATTCTCAATTATTTTATTTTCTATTTCAATACTATTTATACAATCACTATCTTCCTCCAATGCGGATTCTATCACCTCAGCTATTTTCACTGCTTCGTCAAAGGTTTTCGGGTCATTTTTTTTTTATTTCTGTTCTTAAATCTTCTCTGACTATCTGTAAAAATTTGGTGAGTTTAATTTTCTCTGTAATTTTTTTTACATTTGCGTCCATTGTTTCATCTACTTCTAGAAAAATTATCGCCTGGTTTTCGATTTCTTGTGCAAGCTCCTTAATTGTCATATTTGGTAAATGTTTCAGATTGTTAAAATTGTTGTGTTTTTGCACTAATGTTTGTTTCCTTTCAAATTTGTTTTTTAATAACTCCATGAATTTTTCATATGATTTTTCCTTTTGCAGAGCAATATTTTCTGCTAGAAATTGCTGAGCCTTTCCCTTTAATCTTGATTTGACAATTATGATTTTCTCTTGTTCGGACCATGATGTTAACTCCGCTATTTCCTTAAATTGTATGATAAAGAAATTGACATTATTTTCTTTTTGTCCATCAAATGATGGTAACATCTGCATAATTGGCAACGATGTATTTTGCTGCGCTTGATTTGCGGGCATCAGTATCTGGATCGCGTTATTTGCCGAACTATCTGTTACTCTGTTATTTATATGTACCTCCTGCTGTATATTATCGATAATTGGAGCATCTTGCCTCGATCTTTTACTTATTTGCCTAGTTTTATTCGGCGCCATGATTTAATACACTGTTATACAATTCTAACTCTATATTAAATATTTATGCTAATACATACATATATATACAATCATATAATACCTATTTAAATTATCATTTTCATGCATTTTCTTATCATTCTACTGAGTTATATCTCATTATTAAATTCATTGTTAAATTCAATATTACATTCCGCTTATTATTAAATTCAGTTTTATATTCAAACTCATTATTAAATTTGATATTATATTCAAACTCATTATTAAATTCAATATTATATTCAAACTTATTATTAAATTTAATTTTGCCTTTTACTTATATTTTTTACTTTCTCTTATGAAAATTAATTCTCTCCGAGCTTGACCACATACGGCACCAATTCGCGCGGCGACATCATGTCATAAGGTAAAATTGTCCTTATCAAAATTTACCAGTATAGGACTTACCTATGATGCCGCCACTAAGGGTGGAGCATGTAAGCTCCCGGTTCTCAAGCTCGGACTACGAACACACAAAACATAAAGAAACACACATGCTTAATTGCTCAATTTATTTTAATATTTTACTTAATAGATATCTATTATATCTGGAGTAACTATGCTATAATTAAATCAATTACTAAAAGACACATAATACTGACAATATTACATTAATAGCTATATATATATTTACACACATAATATCTTTGATTTAAATTTCTTAAAAACAGTTTCCTTTAAACAATCGGTAAAGAATAGTTCTTATAGTTCAATATTATGAACTCGTTCATATGGTCTACTCATATGAACTGGTAGTCAATTATTTTAATAATCGTTAAAGGTGTGCCTTCCGTGCTAATGGTGACAATTGAAAGTTGGTTACCTTTACTCTTTGTTACGTGCATATTCGTGCCATCTCAATGATGTGGGAAAATCGTTGCACTTCGCGTACTTGCGCAGGCTACCATTCTATTGCTCACAATCTACAGACACTTTTTCACAAAAACCAAAAACATGATGCTGACTCGTTCGAAAGTTTTAAGACGACTACCAAAAACTTCAGGTGCGTCTAGGACGCTGTCGAAATTGCATCTCCTGGAAAGTTCTAGAACATTCTCTCAAACCTTTTTCTTTTCACATTGTAGTGTCGTTGTTGATTCGTTGAAGTGAAGAAGGGGATGCGCTGCTTATTTATGTTTGTATTGCCATTGGCTCCCTCTGCAGCATTTAAATAGCTCATTAGCTAGGTTGGCATCCGCAATTGGAATTTCGAAATGGCTAGGTTGGCATCCGTAATTGGAATGTAACATGTAATACAAATATTGTGTTACAGCTCTGAAACCGATTTTATTTCCATAAAGAATTTAATTCTAAAACATATTATTCCCTTTATTAAATAATTACAGAAATTAAGTTTCACGTAATTAAAATTTATTTATTTTAATTCTTCATTAACATTTTTGGTCAAAAAATTGTTTTATAACACTTTTCGAACCGCTACCATTGCAAGTAAGGGATAAATATAATTCACGAGAGCCTACTTTCAAATGTATTAAAATAATATAATCTTTACAAACTTAAAAAATAATTATTTGAAGAAACTTATTGACAGCTATTAAGTTTTATGAAAAGGCCATACGAAACTTAGAAGTTGAAAATAATTTTAAATAAAATGATTATCAAATAAATTAAAATTCCCTCAAGAATTAATTACATACTCTAATTTCAACATTTATTGCATTGCAAATTTATTCTTTCATTGGACCGAAAAAATTCTTCTAATTTAACTTCTAATTTTAGTCCCTGAAGATCCGTTAAAACAAATATAGTCATTATCAAGTCCTTTGAAGAACTACTTAAATGTTTTAGCTAATTGATGGTTATTCATTATGTAAACATTAATGAAATTTTAAAGATTTGTACTTATAATTTTTTTTTCCGTTTTAATGATTTTACAAAGCTTCTCCTGGGAAAAGCTTCGATTAGCTTTCCAAAAAAAAACAATTTATTTTTTATTATTTTCTTTTACTTGATATGCAGTCAAGTAGAAGATATTTTACTGCACAAGAAATCCATTAGGGCTACAAATAAACTTGTGTATAAAATACAGGCATCTTTATATGAATATAAAAGATATAACGTGTGAATCTCATACACATTCATACTCTACCAACTCATACATATTCACACTCTACTATCTCATGCATATTCATACTCTAACATCTCATACACATTCATAATCCATAATACACTTGTATTACAATCGGTATTAATAGTATTTACAATCAATATTAGTATTTCATAAATGTTCCTTTTCAAATTTTAATTTGCAAGGTGTATTTTAAATTAGTTATTAATTCATAAAAAAAAATTCTGACGTGGAAAGCATATGACTTTCGCAATAAAATGTTATGAGTACATTTTTTTCACGGTGCAAAAATCATGCACAAGATCCACGGCGTAATGTTTATATGAATTGTTTCTATTGCACATCTGGTATTACATAAATTGTACTTTACAAGAATATGTAGAAGTACTTCAAAGTTCCCAATTAATTTGTATTTCGTGCAACTCTAACTCGATAATTATGAATATTGATAGCATCCATAATAAGAAATAACTACAGTGCACACATTAAAATATTTTAATAATTAATATATTAATTCATTTCATTAATTAAAAGGCGCAATTATCCTTAATTACGCATCATATTTGCAATTTTGAAGATATATTTGTCAAAACCATTATGAAAATGTCGGAAAAATATAAATTTCAAGTTTATCAACTCTATCAATAAACATTACAGACAGACGAAGGAGTTTCAAGCTATTTTCTTATATATAAATAAATGATTATTGGCGAACTGTTGAGCGTCAAAATACAAAACCATTATACACAGTATCCTGTGTTGAAAACCCAGACCACACGACCAACCCGAAGGCTTATGGTAGCAAGATGTGTGGCCGGACAGTATCCTGTGTATAATAGTTTACCAAATCTATCAATAAACATTACAGAGAGACGAAGAATTTTCAAGTGAGTTTCTTATATATAAATAAATGATTATTGACGAACTGTTGAGCGTCAAAATACAATAATTACACACTGTATCCTGTGTATAATAGTTTACCAAATCTATCAATAAACATTACAGACAGACGAAGAAGTTTCAAGCGATTTCCTTATATATAAATAAATGATTATTGGCGAAATCTTGAGCGTCAAAATACAAAACTATTATACACAGTATCCTGTGTATAATAGTTTACCAAATCTATCAATAAACATTACAGAGAGACATAGAATTTCCAAGTGATTTTCTTATATATAAATAAATGATTATTGGCGAACTGTTGAGCGGCAAAATACAAAAATTACACACTATCCGTCTCCTTCCCGGTCGTCCATCCTGTTGCTCCAAGTCCTCTGGACGAGCTGGACGGCCTGGGGCTTTCACACTATCCGTCTACTTCCCGGCCGTCCAAACTTTTACCTTACACCTTTCTGGTAGGTCGGACGGTCTGGGTCTCTACAACACTGTATCCTGTGTATAATAGTTTACCAAATCTATCAATAAGCATTACAGACAGACGAAGAAGTTTCAAGCGATTTTCTTATACATAAAAAAATGATTATTGGCGAACTGTTGAGCGTCAAAATACAAAACTATTATACACAGTATCTTGTCTTGTCAATAGAATGAGATAGATCTACGAGAATAAGTATTAACAAATTTGTCGTATAATATTGCTGACGAAAGGTGAACATATTTCACAATAGTTAATATTTTCTAATTTTATGTAATTTGGTTATAAATGTATTTGCAAACGCACTATTTTGCGAAAACAGTTTATACTAGAGTTATAAAGTTTATGCCATTCGTTATCTAATGAAAAATTGCCTAAAAAAAGATCGTTTTTGTAACATTCTTGAAGGTTTTACATTTTTTAATCATTTTTAGAAAAATTTCAATCAAACGATTTTAAGACTCCTTTCGAAAATTTGGAGATCTTCTGAACATTCAATTAAATAAATATAAATAATAATTATTCAATAATAAATAATTGTTCAAGTATAAATGATTAATCAATTATAAATAATTACTTAATTATAAATAATTATTCAATTATAAATAAATATAAATATTCAATAATACATAATTATTCAATTATAAATAAATATGATTCAATTAAATAATTTCAATTTTGTAGAGCTGTAATATTTATCGATTGTAATATATATACCAAATTTCGTTCTAATAGCTCTTGTCGTTTGTGAGATATCGCACACACACACATACACACACGCACACACACACACACACACTGACATCACCTCATAAGCATTCGACTTGAGTTAAAAGATACTTGAAACTTTCAAACTTGCTCTTCCGTCGAAACCTCGAATTCGAATGTTCGACCCCGTCACAATAATTTCCGCCGATCCGGTGGTCGAGCGGTCAGGGGCATGCGTTTCCGTCTGATCGCTGGACTGTCGGGTTGCGGGTTCGAATCCCGCCATCGGTCTTGGCTGTTGTCATGTCGAGACCAAGTCAGACTTCTGCCCTTCGGGGAGCCTCTATAAAAGTGGAGCTGCAAATCTTATCCTCTTTGCCATGGGATACCCTGGGGGATCTTGTGGACGTGGTGATTGGGCGCCCCTTCACCAAGGGGGAAATTAGTAAAGAACGAAAGAACAATAATTTCCCTATACATTCTACTATGCATATAAGGAAAGTAATACAATTTCAACAGAACAGCTAAGCCGATTTATTTGATACATTCAGTTACTTTCTGTTAATAGTTAATACATGTTACTTTAATTCTCTTTACATGCTTCCTTTGTCAATCTACCATCTTTCTGTATTTATGACACTAATGTTATTTCTTTCATTATCATTACTTTCCTTTGAGAAACGATGTTATGAAAATTATATGTTAGAAAATAATAATGATTTAATTGCGAGAATTATAAAATTATGTAATATTTACATGATGCATTTACGTAGAATTTTTCTGCGATATGAGTATTCGTCCTTAATGTATGGTTCCCATACTAAATTTCAGATAAATATGTCCATGCTAAGTTTTGAATTCTAATCGTCTGATTTATATGACATCTAAATAGATTAGTACCTAATATATCAATCATGGTGATAAAAGGTAATGAGTTAAAACTTCATATTAAGAAATTGCATAATATCGTTTGAGATAATAATTCAGGAATCTCTGGGATAAGATAAGTAGTTCTGCATTGTATTGATTTCTATAGCTAAAGGCATAAATCATGTACTTATATTGTCCATTTTGTAAAAAATAAATTATTAGCACAATGCAAAGTAGAACTTAAGCAATAAAGGATTTTCCTAAGTATTCAACATTATTTCACCTTTCAATTCATTTTTATCTCCCTATTGTCTGTACTGCACTTACAAAAACAATGGTTAATAATTATATTGAACAATATTGAATAATTATTGAATAATATAGAACAATCTTTTACTGGAATTTATTTAATTGAATGTTCAGAAGCCCTCCAAATTTTCGAATGGATCTCTATATTGTCTGGACTACGCCTATAAAAATAGTGTCCTACAACTATAAAAACGCTAGTTATTTATAGTCGTAATTAGGGAACCCTTAATTTAAAATTTATCAAAAATTCATGTACCAAATACTACGTCTTTCTGTTGTAACAGCTAACAATAGGAGTTACTTTACTAACACTAGCAATATCTAGATATTTTCAAAACATTGTGGCATTTTCAAGCGTTTTATCCATAGGATTTTTATTTTCTTCTTTTTAAGGCCATGGTATAAGAAACATTTTTTTCCCATTGATACTACAAAATCTTCCTTCTAATTCCAGTTACTAACATCATGCATTAACATATGAAATTTAAACGTAATATGCGCAATTAGTTCTTGATATAAACAGTTTTTAATCACATATATACACATGCATACGCACATACAGATATATTTCATTCTCACACTGTGTAAATTATTGTTATGTCAAATATTTTCGGCTTGATCTATGTGTGGATCTTAACAACTGGATACATTTTGAACAGTTTTAGAAAGTTGTTTGTCCGTATGTGTATATATGTGTGAAACCAAAGAAAGCGATATATATTTAAAGTAATACGTCATGGTGTGAAAAAACCTAAACAAAGGTGCAAGAGAATAGGCAGTAGGTTTGATATTTAACTGAACGATGTTCGCGACCCATAGATTCACCAATTTGCGATGATATCAACAAGTTGGAGAGTCACAATGTCTACATGAGCGAAACCAACGTTTTCAGGCCTGACTCGAAGAATCTACATCAAAAAGGGATAATCCAATCAGGACCGGCTCTAAGCCACTATGAGGGCAACGTAAAGCCAATCAAGTTAGGGGGATAGAAGGAAGGCGTGTTTCTTCGAAGCAAGGTAAAGAATTAAAGTTACATTGAAAAAAAGGGTAAGCAAATTAGAAGGGATGTTCAATATTTGAAGACAAGACGCAAAAGAGAAATGATTTTCGATGTGATAAAATAGAGAAAGATTCAATGTGTGAAAATGTAAATGCAGCAGTCGTGTAAATAGACTCCAAATGCAACACACCGCTTCCTACTGTCAAGTCAACATTCAAACAAAGTGCTTGCTCTGTAGTGCACTTAAATGCTCTCAAGGTTTGTACCAACATTATGTTTTAACATATGTGTAGAGCGCAGAATTTGTAACATCTCGGTAAATCATTGCTTGGTCTCACATCTCCTCCTATGTCGTTTGCATAAAAGATTAAATGTGCTTTTATATGGAGTATTATTTGTAAATGTTACGTTATAATCTTTGAATGATACTTAAATAAACATTATAATTTAAATATCTAAATGTTTAGTCGATTTCCAATAATTGTTTCTCAGTATAAGTAAGTTGATTCTCCCCTGTAAGATAAATTTGGATGGTTATTCCTGGGAAACCTCGCAGTTTCATGAAGTATTCTGAATTTAATAAGGATTATTTAAGGAAGAAATTCATTTAAATAAAACATTAATGTCTCCACAATATATGTGTATTTCTGAGTTTTTATACAATATATTGGTATAAATGGAAGAATTGAGCTCTCCAAGACTACGATGTCTTCGATCAAGTAGCAGCTTAAATCGTGAAACGTTGCCAATCAACATGCCATGTTTACAATTAGCACTCTAATGCCTGTATTCGAGATCAAGATCTCACTGTAGCCCCATAAAGAAACGTCCGTGGTGGAGTGCAAAATAATTACCAGTGCGATTCATTTATCCTTTCTTTTAGTAGAGGACGTCGAACTGTACTGGATGGCAGACAAATCCTGACTTATTGTAGTGCCCCACTGCTGTGCTAACACAGTGGATGCCGTTGTTTGATCAATTACTACCATTTGGAAGAAGTTCTTGTCATCCAAAACAGTCGCACGATTTTACGGTCTAATTCCAGTATTTCTAAGCGTCTGAGTCTCACCTGTCCACTGACGCCACGTAAGTATCCCTGCAACCGTTTTATCCGGTAAGAGTTACATTTTGCTGTAAGAACATCTTTCAAGGTAAATAAAATCCAACTTCTCTCATACGAACAATCCTTCCTCGCTCAAAGTCCGTGAGATGTTATAAAGCAAGGCATACACTGGTCATTCAGGACAGACAGTATGTTGTGCACTGCGTCTCGTATATTTCTTAAATATGCAGTAGATCAATAAGTAAAACACCCTTTGTGCAAAGAATAAGGAAAACGAGAGCAACGTAAATAAGCACAAATAACAAAATATTGAGTTCTCATTTATTCTTGTTCAGACTTGAATTGACTTGCCGGCATATTCCTGTCATCTTTTGGCCCACGCCAATCTTGCGTTGTTGTCACTTCTCGTTTTGAATTTACTGATCTGTTAATTATGCTGCTTTCTGATTGGCTCTCAGTAATACAAGTCTTGGGTATCTCCTGCGTTTATCTTCCATGAACATTTTCTTTTCGACTTCGGGTTTGATGGTTCTCTTGCACTGACGAAAGGGATCGAACGTATCCCTTAAACAGCTGCATGCTGCATTATGCTGTTATTTGTGCTTATTTACGTTGTTTTCGCTTTCCTTAGACACTGAATACATGTTTTTATTCCGGTTTCCTGCATCTATAAGTGCAGCGTTTGGCTATGTGTTTTCTGTGTGGATAGTAGGCAGCAATCATTGTTCAAAACGAACTGCATTTTGCACGATGCAGCGTACGTCTTCAATGTGTTACCTGCCTAATGCAACCTTCTTCGGCGATGGAGCTTAGTGATACGCAAGAAACGCCTTTGGATTCAATATCGGTTCTTTACTCAATGGTATATCTCGGTTGACTCACCTATTTATACTAAAAACCGCATAGTTCAGAGGCGGCAGCTATATAGAATGAGCATTTTCACTGACATAATAATACTTTTATTGTCTCAATCTGATGCATATGAATAGTAAATTTCAAGATAATACCTATAATCGTTCATGGTGCTGCAATTTAAAGAAACAGAAGTGCAGGAAATTTGAAATTTGTATGCACTAGCTTTGAGTTACCTTGTCTATCCATCATAAACATATACGCATACACAGAAAAAGATGTTGTAACATATTCAGAAGTCTTCAAATGTAATTCTCTTTTCAAATAACCATTTAAGTATTTCTAGAAAAAAAATTATCTGTATAATTGCATGAAAATGTAAAATATACTATAGGATTACTTTAAGCATATCTTATACAAGTAGCATTTACCTTATACAAATAAATAAACCACATTTTACGTAATACGTATGCTCACGTTGTATTAATCAAATTTATTCCTTTCCTCCGACAGTTCAAGGATATATGTAAGCTTCCCTATCCTATAAATATTACGCATGTAGTTAGCTTTAGAGACGCTGTACGGAAGGCGACGATTTATTTGGGCAGACGACAGCCTCATCTGTATAAGAACCATAAATCGTTGAGTTATTATTGGAATAACATTATTGGAAATATCTTGCAGGATATTTTATAATAGCTTGTTTTCTGAAAACAATATTTTTAAAATACCTACAGGGGAGACAATCGATTCTTCAGTACCTGGTATTATGTAAAATGGAAAAAGTAGCGACATTTCATCATCTCATAGGCTATTTAACATATCATATATGACTGATAGATGGAATTTTATTATTCTTCACGAAATATATTTAAAAATGGGAAGTAAATTCAGGATTGTAAAAACATCTATTCAAGTGTTCTTGATAAAGTATCCAGTAGGAAGAAGTATGTCTGCGTTTGGCAAAAATGCAAAATATACAGTATCACTCACTAAGTTGCACTATGTAAACGGAGCAACTGTATTGCGGTCAAGAATCTTATTGACGAATTTTGATGTATGTACACGTTTTCAGCGTCCTTGGATGAAAATATACAATTTTCTAATAACGCCTGTCTACGACACAGTTTATCAGCTTGAATTAAACATATCATGTCTGAAAGGAATATGGGTATTAAGACAATAAATCGCTAAATTATTTCAATGGGTAATTGTAAAGAGGTTTATTTATGTATAACATATATATATATATATATATATATATATATATATATATATATGTATATATATATATATATATACATATATATATATATATATATATATATATATTACAAAATATGTTTTCATTACCAAGAATGTGAAATATACAGTATCACTTCCGGAATTACCATATGTAAACGATGCGACAGTATTGTTGTTAAGAATATAATTCTCGAATTTTGATGTATTTACACGTTTTCAGTGTTCTTGGATGCAAATAATCAATTTTCCAATAACGTCTGTGTCAAGACAGTCTGTCAGCCTGGACTAACTATATCCGGTCTGATAAGAATTGCAGTATTCAGGCAATAATTTGCGAAATTATTTCAATGGGTAATTATAAAGGGACTTATTTATGTATACATACACACACACACATATAATATATATATATATATATATATATATATATATATATATATATATATATATATATATATATATATATATATATATATATATATATATATATATATATATATATATATATATATATTATATATATATATATATTATATATATATATATTATATATATATATGTATTATATATATATATATATATATATATATATATATATACATATATATATATATTTATATATATAATATATAAGATGGAAATTGGAAGTTATTAAAGATATTGAAGTGTTATAGCATTTATGCGCAAAGCATCTACAAATACTATACACGATATAAATATAAAAAGTATGAAAAGCATTTGAAATTTGAAAAAAGAAGGAAGGCTTAGTGAGAAGCTTACTTAATGGCGGTAAGGGGTTGTGACCTTACACCCCAATTGTCAACATGCATGTCATAAATGCCACGGCATTGCACTCCTGGACGCCAGCCCTGGCTGAAGCAAACCTCCGGAGTGACAATAACAATCATCTCAAGACCGTTGAAAAAGAAAAGTCCAATGATAAGATGAAGACCATTACTGGATGGCAAACTAGTCCTTCAGACTACAATGGCCTGTATATATCTGCGTGTTATCGTTCTGCGGTCCTTCTTTTTTCAAATTTTAAATGCTTTTTATACTTTTTATATTTATATATATATATATATATATATATATATATATATAAATATTTATTGATCTGAAACTTCAGACAATACCTCCAGTCGGAAAAACGTCAAGGTTTACGACACGTGAGATATGTGAGACTAGAAATAGATCTCACACGTGTTTTAGTGAGAAAGTTTTATGGCAATTATTTATTGATCTGAAACTTCGGGCAATACCTCCAGTCTGAAGGACGCCAAGGTTTACGACACGTGAACCCAGAGGCCAGAAAACCATAAATTTAGAGGTGTCAAGACAGAAGAGAGGTCGAACTCGTAAGAAAATATGTAGTAACGATATTGGTTGGAAAGGCAAGCCAATGGAGAAGGTGCTTGTTGCGTCACACTGAATGCCGCAAATGAGAGCAAAGGGGGAGTGACAGACTCGAGGCAAAAGAGCTACAAACTTTGACTTAAGAAGGAGACTTGTGTAATGGTAGTTCGAGATCCTTACATATAACTTGGAAATACGATGACTTGACTTGATAACGACACTTGTGGAATAAGAGTTCGACATTAAAAATAGATATACGATAACTTAAGAAAGGCCCTATGACATAACGATGCTGATACTCAGTAAAAGATATATACGTATGACTTGGCGAATACAGATTCGAATTCGAGAATGACATAAGTGCGAGTGTTTGAGTCAGCAGTACAATATGATCGACGAATTTACGTATCGATGCATTACACCTCGAGTTAATGCTAGTAATTAGGACGACATCAAGTGCATGCTGCTAACAAAGAACACTTACCTTCAAGACAGACTTGGAGGTAAGTGTTCCTCAAATATGATATCTGGTTCTAACCACATTTTAGGCATTTTCATACTGGTCTCACACGATCCCTCCGCCGAAATAATGAAAGAGAAGAATAAATGTTGTAATTAAATAATTAGGTACTTTGTGTTGTTAATAAATGTTTAATTGTTAAAGTTAAAATGATGTGATCCATTTAGTATTATATTAATTAATATTCCTTTACAGAACTCGCGCGAAAGGTAAAATAATTATAGGGTTAATAGTGGCACATAATGCAATGTACAATGTAATAATGAGTCCATTATGTACGAGTTAACGGCCATGTTAAAAGATATAGATGTTATCGGGTTAATAATAAATAATTAAGCTAAAAGTTTAACTTTAAGTTATTTTTGTTTTCGTGTACCATATATATATATATATATAATCATATATATATATATATGGTACCATATATATATAACAGTCTGTTAGCCTGGACAAACCATATCCGGTCTGACAGGAATTGAGGTATTCAGGCAATAATTCGCGAAATTATTTCAATCGCTAATCGCAAGATGCATATTTATGTAATTAAAAAATATGATTTCTTTGCTAAAAATGCAAGTTATAAAGTTTCACTCCCGGAATAAACCTATGTAATCGTAGCTATTGTATTGGGGTCAATAATCAAATTGTCAATGTTTGGCCAATTTACATGTTGACAACGTTATTGTATGCAAATAATCAAATTGTCAATATCGTCTATATGAGAGATAGTCTGTCTGCCTGAACTAAATGTATTATGTTTGAAAGGAATTGCGGTATTCAGGCAATTATTCGCGAAATTATTTCAATCGTTAATCATGAGAGGCTTATTTATGTATATATGTATTAAAAAGTATACGTTCTTTACCAAAAATGCAAATTATACACTACCGTTCCTGGAATTATCCTATGTAAACGAAGCGACCCTATTGATGTAAAGAATCTTATTCTCGAATTTTGATATATTTGCACGTGTTCTACGTTCTTGGATACAAATAGTCAATTTTACAATAGCATCTGTGTGAAAGACAGTCTGTCAGCTTAAACTAAGCATATCGTGTATGAAAGGAATTAGGGTATTGGGGCAATAATTGGCGAAATTATTTCAATCGCTAATCGTAAGAGGATTATTGATTTAGGGCTAGTAAGAGATTGCCAGTTTTCATTCATTATACTACATAATATTTAGATTAAGAATGCTAAATAATTAGTCATTAATAGCCGTTGTTAAAATTGTTTTTAATTTAAAAGCGAGTAGCATAAATTGCAAGACAATTATATGTATTATTTTTCAGATATTGCATGCTTTTTATATCTAAAATAAAATTAATTTATCATTATTTGTTTTTGATTGAAAAAGACTTAAAGCTACAGAATGTAGTCCCAGTTACAGCGTGCAGGAATATAAATACATTAAAAAGTTAAAATGCATTAAAAAGTTAAAATACATTAAAAAGAAAATCTGATGTGGGCAACATAAGACTTTCCTTATATAATGTAATGAATTTACAACTTTTACAGTAAAAAAATAGGTTTTTCTTATAGTAGATACTAATATTCTTTTCAAGATATTTAATTTTAGACAATTAGTCTTCATTTTTATCCAGTTGGCGAGATTTTCGTTAATTTGGCAACATTTCAAAAAGTCGCCAAGTTGGTGACATTCCGCCAAATTCGTTGCCAAAATTTCGCCAAGCGTTATGGACGAAGGAATAAGATATTCTTACAGCAAATAAATGACTATTGGCGTTCAAATACAAGAGTATTACTTAAAGTATCTTTTTTCATGAATGGAACGAGCTAGATCCACGAGAATGATGTCACCCAATTTATCGCATGGTATTACATATGAAAAGTGAACATGTTTCTCAATAGGAAATATCTTTTTTTTTTATTTTATTTGACTTTTTGATAATTTTTTTTGAAAAATGTACAATATCTCGAGAACGGTTCCTGTTAGCGTTCTAAAATTAATGTCAATCGTTTTCTAATGAAAAATTACATAAGACATGTCCATTTCCGTAAGTTTATTAGCGGTTTGGATTTTTTGACGATTTTTTCAAAATTTCATTCGAACATTTAGGGGTGTTCTGAGCATTCGATTGCGTATAAAAACAATTGACTTCCAGTGTTTACGGATTGTAATTTTTGTACCAAATTTTGTTCGCATCGGTCCATTCGTTCGTCAGTTATCGTCTCCACAGACTCACTGACACACACACACACACACACACACATCACTTCAAAAATGTTCGATTCGTGATCAGGGATACTTGAAACGTGCTCTCCCGTCGAAAACTCGAATTCGAATTTTCGACCCCGTCACAATACTTTCCTTATACATTATGTATATAAGGAAAGTAAAAAGCAAACCTTCAACAAATGATCTTCATAAACATAATCACATGAATACATACAATAAAAAAAATCTGATGTGGGCAACACATGACTTTCCTTATATCATGTAATGAATTTACTACTTTTACAGTAAAAAAATAGTTTTTTCTTATACTAGATACTAATATTCTTTCCAAGATATTGAATTTTCGACAATTGGTCGTCATATTCATTGATTTAGCGTCATTTTTATCCATTTGGCGAGATTTTAGTTAATTTGGCAACATTTCAAAAAGTCGCCAAGTTGGCGACATTCCGCCAAATTCGTCGCCAAAATCTCGCCAAGCGTTATGGACGAAGAAGTAATTTATTCTTACAGCAAATAAATGACTATAGGAGTTCAAATACAAAAGTATTACTTAAAGTATCTTTTTTCATGAATGGAACGAGCTAGATTCACGAGACTGATGTCACTCAATTTATCGCATGGTATTGCATATGAAAAGTGAACATGTTTCTTAATAGGAATTATTTTTTTTTATTTTACATGACTTTTGATAATTTTTTGGAAAAAAGTGCAATATCTCGAAAACGGTTCGTGTTAGTGTTCTAAAATTTATCTCAATCGTTTTCTAATGAAAAATTACATAAGGAATGTCTGTTTGCGTAACTTTATTAGTGGTTTTGATTTTTTGACGATTTTTTCAAAATTTCATTCGAACATTTAGGGGGGTTCTGAACATACGATTGCGTATGGAAACAATAGGCTTCCAGTGTTTACGGATTGTGATTTTTGTACCAAATTTCGTTCGAATCGGTCCATTCGTTCGTTATCGTCTCCACAGACACACTGGCACTCACACACACACACACATACTTTCACACACACATACACACACACACACAGACATCACTTCAAAAATGTTTGATTCGTGATCAGGGATGCTTGAAACGTGTATATAAGGAAAAAAACGATTTATATAAGGATAGTAATACAGGATGTTTACAGCAAATTCTTTTTAAAATCCATCTCCGATTAATAAAAAATATCCAGATTATCAGAGAAATTGTTGTATAATTTAGAAAAACTTGTAATTGCACAATTACATCCGATATTCGAATTAGAATTCTTTACAAGAAATAAGTTAATGCTTCTTGTTGCATACTGAGGAACACGAAACCGAATCCCACCCAGAACAGGGGAACTGTCAACTCGGTCACGAAGCAGATTCCTGAAGAGTGAAAACAGAATGTAATCCTGTCTCTGTAAGCTTTTTAAACCAAACAAATCACGTAGAAAAGTAGCGGATAAGGCATAACAAAGACTGCGAGTTTTCCTATAATAAAGATACCTTAAGAAATTATTTTGAATGATCTCGATCCTGTTTGAGTGAACGGCATGAAAATGTCTCCAAACCCCAGACGCATATTCAAGCCCAGACCTGACCAAGGCATTGAAAGGAACAATAATGGTATCCTCATTTGTAAAATCTTGAGTAATTCTCTTAATGTAACCCAGTTTTCTATAGGATTTAGAATAGATATTAGAAATATGAGGAGAAAAGGAAAAATCGAACGTATAAATAACTCCAAGATCAGTAATAGAGAACTTTCTAGCCAAAACAGAGTTGCCAATACCATAAGAAAATAAAATAGGGACTTTTCTACGAGTAAAAGACACAACACTACATTTACTAATATTGAGATGAAGACGGTTATTGCTACACCAATCGGAAAGGACGTTCAATTCAGACTGAATATTATTGCATGAAACAGCATCAAAAATAGGACATAAAGTTTCAAATCGTCAGCATAAAAAAGGCAAGTTTTGAAACACTCAGCAAGATCATTAATAAAAATAATAAATAACAAGGGACCAAGAACAGAGCCCTGGGGCACGCCAGAGGTAGCCGAAAAGCCGCTAATCAAGCAAGAACCAAAATTTACACATGAAAACCTAAAAGTTAAATAGGACTTTAAAAGCATAACCAAATTAGGACAAAACCCGATACTCTTCAATTTATGAATCAAAATACCGTCATCCACCGAATCAAAAGCTTTCGCAAAATCAGTGTAAACAACATCCAACTGACCCCTAGAATTAATGGCATCAATCACAAAAGAATTAAAGCAAAGAAGATTAGTAATAGTGGACCTACCTCTCATGAAACTATGGTGATTGTTAGAAATAAAAGACCGAACTTGACTGTAGATGTACCTATGCAAAACAAACTCAAAAACCTTGGCAAATGGAGAAATAATGAAGATGGGTCTGTAGTTATCAATACGATATTTGTCAGCCTTTTTAAAAATAGGAACAATTCTAGATCTCTTCCATTCATCTGGAAAAACATTACAACTGATGGACAGATTAAAAATAATGAGTAAAGAATACACAAAATGTGTAGAACACGCTTTTATGATACAAGCGGGTACACCATCTAAACCCAACGAGTCAGAACCCTTCAGTATATTAATACCATCTGTAACATCTCTCAAAGTTAACACAAAATACTCAGCAAAAATATTAGCAATGGTTTTGTCAGTGGAATACATAGCATTATTTAAATTATGAACGAAATCCTATCTTTCAACGTACTATAAGACCAAAAACGCTTAGGATTGCTTTTAAGAGAGGATTCAACAAATCTAACATATGATTAATAATCACGATTGATAACTGTCTTAATCTTAGCTCTAAGCAATTTATAATGTATAAGGTCATAAGTCAGACCGCGCTGTCTATACTTTTTACGAAACCTGTCCTTCAGTCTGATATTTATATATTTACTATTGTTAAATAAGTAATATATAAATCAGTCTGATAATAATATATTTACTATTGTTAAATAACTGCATGGTTTACAAATACTTTTAGCCGAAAATGAATGGACACAGTTGTTGCTTAGGAGTTATACAAGGCTAACACATGATATATATATATATATATATATATATATATATATATATATATATATATATATATATATATATATATATATATATATATATATATATATATATATATATATATCAAATAGCCAGGCACTTAACTTCCATCATTCGCCTACACATTGGCCAGAAACGTGAACCATTTTGCCGTCTTGGGACGTTGCCCCAGGCGCACCAGAGGGGGGCGGAACACACTGCGCCCAGCAACACAACATCCATGCCTTACGTGGGACTCGAAACCACATCGTGGCGACCGAACGATCGATTGGAAACGATCGTCTTGACCATTCGATCATACCATACTTGACCAGTCGATTCTTGGCCTATCATACGATATTATTGTTCCAAACGCGCAATATTCTCTGTCTGGTGTCAGTCGCTCTGTCTTTCGTCTTTTTCGCAGACCAACTGGCTCCATCGGGGAGTTTCCTCCAAAAGACAGCGGTACAGACATTCTTTCCGATGATTATGGTTGTCATTCTAAGGTTGCCAAAATATCGAACTTCGTAGAAGAATTGGTAAATTTGGCGATTTATTGCCAATTTTAAGACATTTGGCGTCTCCCGGAATGTTCCAGGAACTTCTCGATAGAACGATTATTCTTTGAAATATAGATATTTCCACAAGTTTCTACAGAGACTATAAAAGGACTCATCCCTCCTCTGCAGTTCAGCTGACGAATTGACGTAACATGAGCTACATTGGACTGTCATGTTTGTCAATGTTTTGAGAATAGTTGGTGCTGTTTCTTGTGAAATTATTTTCGTCAGTATTTTGAAAATAATATCGTTCATTCTGTAAAATTAGTGAAGCGTTTAAGTGCTGTTTGATAGTATATTGTTCATGTTTACTCTGTGCTTGTGAATAAAGATTAGTTATCCGAAAACTTGGACTCGTTCTCATATCCTGCGTATAAACCCAAGAATCTAGCGGATAAGTTCGTAACATTATTAATTTTACATTTCTTCTAGTTTTCTCCTTGAAATTATGTAAGCTGCATATGAAAAGTAATAAGCATTTTGAGTTTCACTGGAATTGAGTGTATGGAAGATCTAATTTGTTTTTTGATCCCCTCACAGAAAAGATCGTCACATGTGTGACAATGACGTTGTAGTCACGTGACACCTGGGTCACAATGTGACATCATATTTGTGACTTCCATGCGACGCTACGTATTAGTAACTTTGTGACTTCATTGTGACTATATTCTGCGACGTTTCCACGATTTAATTAACACGTAACGATGTGGCACTAACACGTACAGTGGCAACTACAATGTGACGTCACAGACAAGTTAACATGCGACGTCACAAACGACCATGAAAATGACAAAAATTACTTTGCTGTGAGCTCAATATGACGTTGCCGAGACGTACTACAACGTCCTGTGACGTCCAGTCAGTCAGTGTGACGTCGTTCAGTGTGACGTAAATCTTACGTCGCTGTGAACAAAAATGCTGTTAGGGCAGTGTCATATAATATAGAAGTTCCTTAATCTGTTATTAAATGCATGTGATTTTAAGGCACATTTTATTATGTAGAAATAAAATTCATTGTTCAAAATTAATCACAGCTTTTGTTTGGTAAAATCATGCATACTGTTAAAAAACCGGAATTTAAATCCTGTAACAAATATATTGCAGCAGGAATTTACCATAAATTTACCAAACATTCCATATATTCTTAAACAGTTTAACAGCTCTTGATTGATGTTATGCAGTTGAATGTTTGCTGCTTCTAACACCAGTTTTGATGTTTTGACAATGCTACTTAAAATAAGGTTGAAACGCAAATCCTTTTAAACAAGCATACTTTGATAGTGAAGACCATTATGGCAGCTGTCTTAAATCAAAATCATTTGCTTAGAATATGACAGAGGAAGTTCGAACTTTACTAATCACATCACTGTTGCACTATCACTTATATCACGTCCCTCTCACTTATGCCATAATGTAATAAAAAATATTTCCTTCAGGATAAACGAGAATTAAATACAAAATCATCATTGAGGTGATGAAGATGGATTCATAGTTGGTTGAATATTTAAGATTTATTTTAAATGTTAAAAGAAACACAGCATTTAAATATGGTCGGGCCGAAAGTCAGTGATATATTACTAAATTTTTATTTTCAAATACGAATAAAACCTTGAGCATTTTAACTAAGAAATTTATATATATATATATATATATATATATATATATATATATATATATATATATATATATATATATATATATATATATATATATATATATATATATATATATATATATATATATATATATATATATATATATATATATATATATATATATATATATATATATATATATATATATATATATATATATATATATATATATATATATATATATATATATATATATATATATATATATATATATATATATATATATATATATATATATATATATATATATATATATATATATGTATATATACATATATATATATATATATATATATATATATATATATATATTTTACTTGTTTAGTAGGAATTTTCATCTTTGATTCATATTCATATTCATGTTTGCATATTTGGGAAGTTGTATTCTGAATTGCTTGTCCAGTCTCCAGCTTAGACTCACTGGACGGGTTTGGGAGTAACTCCGTGAACGTTCGTGCTGCCTCCCTGGTAGAATTTCGACTTGTTCATTCCGGTGCTTCTAGACTAAGCTGTTGAGGTTGATCGTGTATACACGTGGTAGAAGAATGGTTCATGCCGCATGGTAATACAATTTTCTTAATGTATCCTTTTTTCATTTTTTGTTGCCTGTAGTCTGAGTTTAAGTATTTATAGTAATGTACTATTGCTTAATCTGAAACAGGCATTTGTTTGGGTTAATTGGAATTAAATACTCAGACTTGACGATGAATTTAATTCTAATTAATCATCGAATTTGGGATGGTGCTGTTCTTTTCTCTTATCGGCATTATGGCTTTGAATTTGCTTCTATGGTGATGTTAATATTACTTGAATTGTATTTTTTTATTTTTACATAATTCTTATTATTACATTTCAAATATTTACACATATACTTGTCTGCTGCATTATGCGCGTATTTTATATTGGTTTCTTATTTTCTGTCTAGTTGTTTACGAGTTTCTGTGGTAATATTCATTTATATATATATATATATATAAGGATGGAAAAATTTTGTAAATATTAGCGAAATTTACTAAAAGCACTTTTATATACATAAACTTTTAAGCATATTTTTTGATCATGTATTAATATGTTAACTATATTCCTTAGGGAATTGCAGATGAATAACTTTCTTTTTTAAAATATATCTTTAAATTAGTACTCTGCAGTAAATGTTCCATATTCTCCTGGAATAGATAGATGTACCTGACTTGGAACTGAAATTGCAATATTTATATCTCTAGAGCTTATTGAATTTACAATTAAAAATAATCGAATGAAATTGAAAATTTGTAACATTCTAAAGCAATGTGTAGACAATGCAAATAATATGTCTTTACAAAATTCGGAATCCTAGATCAGATTACGTCGCATATGTGGTTTAGTTTATTAGATAAATAACTAAATAAACAAACATAATTATATGTTTGACTTCTTTAAATTCGCAAATGAAGATATAGGATACATAGAATTTATGTAAACTATTTTGAATTAATATATTTTTTTATCTATATCTCCTTGTAAATAAATATAGAAACAAATGATAATTCGCTACAATGTCTAAAATTGAAAATTCCCCAACACATCGTAAGAATTTTACAATAATTCTCGGATATGCCTATAAGTTTGTAGGTTATTGAAAAAAATATATAGCACACTATTAATTGCATAAAACACAATAAACTATGATATCTAATTACTTAAAAGTACAATTAATAATTTGTTCTTATATATTACTACATAATATAAAGTTTTTCAAGGTTGAATTAGTTATCACTCCCTATCAACAAGAAAATATTAATATATATGACCATTTATCAAATAAAGTTAATGGGCGTAAACGATCCGACATGGTGAATATTGAATGAAAGAGAGTACTTTATCATTGGTCTTCCCTGATATGACGTTGTAAGTGGCATCACCAATCACTCCCGAGATTCATATAAAACGCAGATACATTTTAGGAAACGACATTTCTGAATGGCAAATGCCAATATTTTATATAGTCGTTGGTGTGGGATGTCAAGTTTTCGCTTTCACTCAGCCATGTATAACACTTTTATAACTTATAATGCATTTTTTCAAGCTAAATTAAGACACAAAATACATTTTTTAAATACGAAACGATAATTGACAACTGGTACTACTGACATACTGGAGAAAGTTTCTGAGTTTGTATATATTTCTTAACCGATAGAAATGAAAGAAAAACTACATGTTACAAACAATTTAATAGCCACAACACAACAAATAAATTAACAAAATGTTACAAACAATGTAATAACTACAACACAACAAATAAAAAAATCTGATGTGGGCAGCACATGACTTTCCTTATATAATGCAATGGATTTACTACTTTTACAGTAAAAAAAAAAATCTTCATAGAGTAGATACTTATAATATTTCCAAGATATTGATTTTCGTCAATTAGTCGTCATTTTCATTGATTTAGCGTCCGTTATATCCATTTGGCGAGTTTTTCGTTAATTTAGCAACATTTAAAAAAGTCGCCAAGTTGGCGACATTCCACCAAATGTGTTGCTAAAATCACGCCAAGAGTTATGGAGGGAGAAATAATTTATTTTTACAACAGATAAATGACTATTGGCGTTCAAATACAAAAGTATTACTTAAAAAATCTTTTTTCATGTATGGAACGAGCTAGATCCACGAGTATGATGTCACCAAATTTATACCTTGGTATTACATATGGAAAAAGAACATGTTTCTCAATAGAAAATATTTTTTTTTATTTAATAAGGTTTTTTGATATTTTTTTGAAAAATGTGTAATATCTCGAGAACGGTCCATGCTAGTAAACTTATGTTAATTGCTTTCTACGGAAAAAATTGCATAAGAGATTTCTATTCGCGTAACTTTGTTAGAGGTTTTGATTTTTTGATGATTTTTTCAAAATTTCACTCAAAAATTTAGGGAGGTTCTGAATATTTGATTTCGTATAAAAGCAATAGGCTCCCAGTATTAACGGATTGTGAATTTTGTTCCAAATACCATTCGAATCGCCCTATTCGCTCGTGAGATATCGTCTCCACAGACTCACTGACACACACACACACACACACACATGCTTTCACTCATTCACACATACACACAGACATCACTTCAAAAATGTTCGATTCATGAACAGGGATGCTTTGAACGTGCTCGTCCTTCGAAAACTCGAATTCGAATTTTCGACCCCGTCACAATACTTTCCTTATACATCCTTATACATTACCATTTCCTTATACATAGTTGTATATAAGTAAGAACTCTGTACTCATAGAAAAAACAAATATCAGTGCTCGATAACGATTCTACATAAGCTGAAATATGTACATTGCGTATTTAAAGATTATTGATACAGATAAAATAATTTATAAAAGACAGTATTGCAAAATCGAATTCGTAGCAAGTATGGGATGGAAAATAATGTTGTCATCACACATTAATATGAGTGAATGTTACTTGAATTATTTTTTGCTATTTCATTGCGATAAATTAAGACTTGGATCAAAGAAAATTGTTGTACTTTGAAAATCATATTAAATTATAATGTGCTGTAAATAGAATATAACCAATTTTTAAAGATAATTAAATAAAATGAGTAATTCAAGTTACATTCTGTTTCTATTTATCTAGTAAATTAATATTTTTAGATTTTGTTTTAGGTACAGGTTCGTAATTCGGGGCATGTTAATATACAGCCTAAACTAAATGGAAATGAATTGGCGCTAATTGCAATATAAAGATTAATTTCTAGAGAGATAATCTCTAGAGATATAATCTTTAAAAATGATTCTGAAATACAATGGTTAATATTGCAGTATAAAGATTAATCAATTAATATAATTAACATCCAAAGAAATTTAGTAATTATTTTTGCAACTACTATTGGTATTACAGAATTTAATACTTTAAAATTGTCATTGGTAATTGTCATTGGTATGGCTGAAAGCCTCGATGGAAGTACCAATGAAAATCGCAAACTTCTAAAAGAATACGGATTATTTTTATCTCTGCATACTTATCTAAATTTACCTTGAAAATGTAATTTAACACATCCATCACAGAGTAACTTAATGCGACAGTGAAGCTCGATTCTTTAAAATTCTCAGAGAAGTTGCGCACTTTGCATCGAAATCAATTTACATTTAACAAGGACTGCGACACGTCTAAAAATTAAATGTTTAAGGAAAACACTTTATAGTTACAGTATTTTAATCTAATCACACCATTAAGATGTTAAAATTACATAAAAATCGTTCTTTCTAAATTTAGAAATCCTAAAACTTAACATACCATGTTCTTCGACTGCTTGTGTTACAATTCCCGTTGTACAATTTTTCCTTCCTCTGATTCAATTTTGTCAAGAATTTGAATTTAATCCTACCCATTCTACCGTTACTCTTTTGTTTAGTCGCTTTCATACCGATACATTTAAAAATAAAAATGAAATATTAAATCGGGCTATACTGAAAATAATTATGAGTTTTATATTGGCAGCACTAATAGCGCAGTTGGCATTTGATTGTCCACACACATGCTGGATATTAAAACTAATAAACTTAACAATACTCTTTCCCCAATTCTTGTTACTGATAGATTTTTCCATATATTTATAAAAAATTTTTGTTAACTAATTGCAATAATCCTCGTAATGTTTTGCTTTATGAATCCCTTTTTAATAACACTTTCCGACATAGTTGAAAAGTGTTTATGACTTTGTCCATTTTGTCTATCTGTCTGCTTGTTTATTTGTCTGTCCGTTCACACGATAACTTCCGTAAAAATGACTTTATCAAAATGAAATTTTAGTGTGTTGTTGAGACGGTCTGTGGGACATATGAAAATGTATATGAATATCAACCAATTAGTTTTAGATTGAACCTGGGTTGAAAAAGTGAAATGCATTGAACCCTGTAGGATCTAATTTTTCAAATATTTTTTAAGCAAAGTTAAAATTCACAAATTGCTTTGAAAATTTTGGAAATATTCAAATTATCCCATTAAATATATAAAAAAATTTCAGCAAAATATGGTCGGTAGTTTCTAAAATAAAAATAAAAATAACAATTACACCTATGATATATAAAGAGATCACATATCCCATTACAAAATAAAATAAGGCACCCATTTTTTCCGACGTGTCAAGATCGTGTTTCTTAAGGATCTTTTAAATTTATATTTAGTGTTGCTTCCTTCCTAAAACTGCTTTTTTTTGCGTATTTTCTGTGCATCTACGTTCTGTTCCAATCAATTACAATATTTGAGTTTAAATGATCATCAAACTTTGCTTATTTTTACAGCAAAGCCGAATTTTAATGGATGCAGAATGTAAATAAGTGATTGTAGGATGAGTTGTATAAGAATAGTTGAATATGTTTCACGCCAAATTATTTAGCTCTGGGGTCTAGAATATAAGAGATATGAATGAAATATTCATTGATTTTACATAGAGAAGCAGACGATTTTATAACCGTGCCTTTTTCATGAAGTTTTAAGTTTCCATGTATATTAAATCTGTGTAGTATTGTGATAATTAAAAAAATATCACCGTTGAAAATATTGTATTTTTGAGATGTTTGAATAAAATTGCATTTTAGTTGGAAAGTTTTTCATCATCGATGCTTTATGCATGGTTGATTTTTTTTGTTTATAAATTCATAGGGACTCAATTCTATCTTGTTCAAACCCGCATTTGCGTTTGGCGTCCCGTTTCCGACTCCCTGTTAATTCAAATTTTGTCTGAATTTTTAGATATCTAGTTCTGTTAATTTTGCTTTTAATTCTATTTTTACTTACCTTATATACATAATGTATAAGGGAAGTATTGTGACGGGGTCGAAAATTCGAATTCGATTTTTCGACGGGAGAGCACGTTTCAAGTATCCCTGATCACGAATCAAACATTTTTGAAGTGATGTCTGAGTGTGTGTGTGCGTGTGTGTGTGTGAAAGTATGTGTGTGTGTGTGTGTCAGTGGGTCTGTGGGCACGATAACTGACGAACGAATGGACCAAATCGAACCAAACTTGGTACAAAAATCACAATCTATAAACATTGGAAGTCTGTTGTTTTTATACGCAATCGAATGTTCAGAACTACCCTAAATTTTCGAATGAAATTTTGAAAAAATCGTCAAAAAATCAAAACTACTAATAAAGTTACGCAAATAGACATTTCTTATGTAATTTTTTATTAGAAAACGATTGACATAAATTTTAGAACGGTAACACGAACCGTTCTCGCGATATTGCAGATTTTTCAAAAAAATTATCAAAAAGTCATATAAAATAGAAAAAAAAAATATTTCCTATTAAAAAACATGTTCACTTTTCATATATAATATCATGCGATAAATTGGGTGACATCATTCTCGTGGATCTAGCTCGTTCCATTCATGAAAAAAGATACTTTGAGTAATGCTTTTGTATTTGAACGCCAATTTATCTGCTGTAAGAATAACTTAATTCTTCTTCCATAACGCTTGGCGATATTTTGGCGACGAAATAGGCGGAATGTCGCCAACTTGGCGACTTTTGAAATGTTGCCAAAATAACGAAATTATCGTTAAATGGATAAAAATGACTCTAAATCAATGAAAATGACGACTAATTGTCGAAAATTCAATATCTTGGAATATTAGTATATACTAAGAATATTAGTATATACTATAAGAAATACCTATTTCTTTTACTGTAAAAGTAGTAAATTCATTACATTATATAAGGAAAGTCATGTGATGCCCACATCAGATTTTTTATTTCTAAATAGCTGTTATTTATAATTTTATTCTGCTGAGTGAATTTTGTAATTGATTGATTTTATTTATTTTGTATCTTGTAATCCGAATATTTATATGTAAATTTTGTCCTCAATTTTGGTTGTGTATAAGCGCCCATAAATCATTCCACATTTTCGCTTTGCTACTGTTGATGGAAGTTTAATCTCTGAAATCACTCTGGTATTTATGTAATTTTAACATTTTTAATATTCAATTTACAATCAATTTGCATGGTTGAATTCCATTTTTAAAATTTGTTTTAATCATTCTGTATGACTCATGCCAATTGCAAGGAATTTCGTCCTAATTGTAACAATATCTAATTGCAAAAATAACCTAATTCTAAAACGTCCCCAGTTTCTTTTCACAGTATTTTATTAAGTAATTAATAAAATACTGTGTCATAACGAAATTTATTAATCATTTCCTGTATCTCCGTATGGTATTAGAGTGCTTACAAAAATATCACTGGTTTTATTCGGCTGAAATATTCGACAAAAATATCAATGAATGTCGTAAACTTTACGGGATCCCATTACTTAATTACTTAAATATTTAAATACTTAACACTGCTTAACACATCAGTTTATTACTTAGACTATACATAATCATATTTATCTCTGGAGACCTATCTGTCTTTATCTTGGAAATGGAACTTAAAAGTATCCGTCATAGCTTAACTTAATGTGGCAATAAAGCTCACATCTTGAAACTTCTAAAAAATACTGATTTTGCATCGAAATCAATTTATATTCTTGCCTATTTCCAATTGGTTGAATATTTTTTATAGAATTATTTCCATCATACTGTACGACGCAAGCTATGTGCAAAGAAGTTGGTCCTAATTGTAACATAACCATTAATATATTAGTTCCCTTGTACAGTATATGATGAATGTAATTATAAAATACTGTGTCATACAGAAATTTATTAATCATTTCCCGTATATCTTGTTGGTATTAGAGTGCTTACAGAAATATCATTGATTTTATTCGGCTGAAATGTTCGATTAAAATATCGATGAATGTCATAAACTTACCGAAAATACTGAATCCATTTTATCTCTGGGAACCTGTCCGTCTTGGAAATGGAACCTAAAAACATCCATCATAGCGCAACGTAATGTGACAATAAAGCTCACATCTTTAAACCGCTCAAAAAATTACTCACTTAGCTTCGGAATCAATTTATAATCTTGCATATTTCCAAATGCTTGAATACATTTTTAAAGACGTATTTTAATCTGGTGTACACGACGCAAGTGATGAGGGAAAAATTTAGAATCTGGTCCTAATTGCAACATATCCATTATTCTTTCATTTTCCTGACACAGTACTTTATTAATGTATTAATATACTGTATCACACCGAAATTTATTAATTATTTCCTGTATCCCCTTGTGGTATTATATTGCTTACAAAAATATTGATTTCATTCGGCTGAAATGTTCGATTAAAATATCAATGAATGTCATAAGCTTTACGGAAAATACTGAATCCTTTTTATCTCTGGGGACCTACCTGTCTTTATCTTGGAAATGGAACTTAAAAACATCCATCATAGCGTAACGTAATGTGACAGTAAAACTCACATCTTGAAACTTCTTCGAAAAGTTACCCACTCCGAATCGAAATCAATTTTCATTCTCGCATACTTCCAAATGGTTGAATGCAATTTTTCTCACAGAGTGCCTGGAGTATCAATTCCGAAAGAACTAAAAATTTAGATGTCTTGAAACGAAAATAAGGAAACGTGAAATTATTTTTATTGGATGGATCTTAAGAGAAGTTCTTATACAAAATAACCCGCAAAAATAACTGCCGATGCCCGTGATAATATTAAAATGAATTTAATGAGGCATGAAATGGGCTCTATTTTCTATTTTTACTAATCAATTGTAATAATCCTTGTAATATTTTGCTTCTGGAATCCTTTTCCATTTTCATTCATCTTCACTCAATTTGTAATTTTGATCCCCTTCAAACCCTCAGTTACGCTTGGTGTCTAGTTCTCAGCTCCCTGTGAGTTAAATCTAAATCGTCAATCATAAATAAGTCTGCTCCATATATGATTAACGAACCAGGAAAAAATATGTAAATCCGTTGAGTCGTTTTCGAGTTATGCGAGATCATAACAGCCAGGAAAATATAATATTATACTTTGGCAAGTGTAGGAGAATATAATTTGGAAACATTTCCTTCACCGAGGGTCATTTTTTGAATAGTTTCATCTGAATAAATTACGTTTTGTAAGAGACATATAGCTAGAAAGTATATTTTCAAACTCCCAGATTAAGATATGGATATTTAGGATTGGAGATTATATTCATTTGGGAATAAAAGCTTGGCAATTTTCATTTTTGTTTCTATTTTTAACTTACGGAAACCACGTCTCATAATTTAAAATAGCTGTTTAATTGTTTATGAATTAGCTGTGGTTTGTAAAAATTTTATACATAACATATCACATGATGGGAAAAACGATTTTTGTTCAAGACCACCCTCATCATACATAAATGCCACGCCCATGGTTTGTTCTACATATTAGTAGTCTGTGAAGTAGACTTGTCCCTCTTTTATATTCTGAAGGAAAACACTATTATTAATACAGGAAGAAACGTGAATGGCATCCCCTTATTTGATGTTGAACTTGGAAGACCTTTGTAGTGATTAATCTGTCAACCGAATTCAAATAAACCTTCTCTAAGATACAGTACCGCAACACTTCCCGGCTGTCCAAACTGTTACCTTACCCCTTTCTGGTAGGTCGGGCACCAGCGCAAGAGTACTGCGAGCTGTATCCCTGCACCAGGCGCCGTATCTATATTATTATTTTTATTAAGAACATAGACCACGCTACTCTCCTATTAAGTATTGAGTAATTATAAGCATGGTCGGGAAGGGATATCTTCAGAATATGGATATTTAGGGTTGGAGATCTTCAGAATCTTCATTGTGGCTGGATATCTCCAGAATGAAGATATCCAGCCACAATACAACAGCTTGGTCCTCATCTCCGATCGTCCTATAACTCCGAATCTATATGGACAACGCCGCATCTATATGGATAACGCCACATCTATATGGTAACGCCGCATCTATATGGATAACGCGGTATCTATATGGAGGTACCACGGTCCTTAACAACAATAAAAATGAAAAGCGGCGAAGTGAGAAGCGGAGAAGCTGGTACATCGCACCAGCTGCCAATTAGAGCTACTCCTGTACCTCTCAGACGTATACTAAAACGTCTGAATGGGCTTACATCAAGACAGAGAAGTTATGTCTGATACATACGAAAACTCTTGTATAACCACGAACAGAATTAGGCAATAAAAATTAACTTAATAAAGGCCAATTTACCTGAAGTCGACTAACTAGTATATCTGAGTTTCGATAAGAAATATATATTTTCAAAATTGTTTGTTCTGGTGATAATCTGCACACAGTCTCGGTCAGCTACCCCATGCCAGCTGACTACAACTACTGAAAACTGGATACTTATATTATACATTGGAATTAGCAATCAATCCATCAACAAGCCTTAAAAGGCTAGAAATATCTGTTTCACTACACGTTATGCTTCAGCCAACGGCCCTACCGTACTGACAACACCATTTCTCGTTAGATCACCGAAGCAAGCAGCATCGGGCGGGTTTGGTACTTGGGTAGGTAACCACCTGGGAACACCGCGTGCTATTGGCAGATTTCGGGTGCGGCAGCACGGTGGTTTGCGAGCTGGATTTGCACGCTGCCACAACTGCCGCCGTGTTCATGCGGAGTACGATCACGTTAAACATGTGGGTCCGTAAGTCCTTCCGAGAGGTTGGTGGTAGGGGAAGGAGGGTACGGTCCCTGTGGATGCCTCCCCCACTGGGTTCCGGTCTAAATTGGGTGGCACTTTCCGGCTGTCCAAACAGTTACCTCACACCTTTCTGGTAGCCGGTCGTCCAAATAGTTCTCAAGTCCTCTGGATGAGTCGGACGGCCTGGGGTTTCCACACCTTTCTGGTAGGTCGGACGGTCTGGGTCTCAACAACAACAACACGTTATGCTTCAATATGGTTCCACAATTAATGCAACAGTATTATTAAGAACGTTCCAAGAAATTTTGAACGCACATTGGATAACATAAAATATAATAAAATTCCGCGAAATGGTAATTCAAATGAATGTACTATTTTCATGTCACGAAAATTTGCTCGTAGCAATACTGGTTAATGATCAGAACCTCAGTGGAGAATTAGTATTTTGCTGTATTCTTAAAGTACGGAATCCAACGAACAATTTCAGTAGCTGTATATACCAAAACACAATTTTATTACAAACTAGCAGTATACCTGTTATTAATACGGAATATATAATATAAAGAAGCTTAAAATTCACAATTTGAGGTAAACTTTTAATATTTTGAGTGTTGCTCTTTAAAATTTTATAATAATTCTAACTAAAAAATGAATGAAATGTGGAGTTTTCATGCTGAGATAGATAATAAACAGAAAGATTGAATTTCAACTTAGAATTTTTTTATATAGCATATATACACACTGTTGCTCTTGATTTACAATATGTGCAAATTTATTTAATGTTGTGCAAATTTATCTAATGTTATAAAGGACATTGTTATTAAATTCATTCTGTTAAAATATATAATTTCGTTGTGCTAAAAATAAATATAATCTTTGTTTTATCTATAATAAATTATTCTCACAGTGAGATCTAAAGAATTAAACATACTGGTTCCGATCAATATGTGCCAAAATGAAAGCGCTAAAATGTTATTTGAAATAGGTACTATTTTTATTTTGTTATAACAAGTGGATAAACCGAATATATGAGTTTGAAAAATCTTTGCTAATGTAAAACATATGATGTAGCAAATTGAAAATATCAGCAATTCCTGTAAGTATTAAACCCGAAAGCCATAATTGATGAAATTCAGCCAAAAATGTAACGCCGTTCATTTATCAAATTTATTTTTATTTTAATTTCTGTATTATTTAAACCGGAAAAACATTAAAAAAAATCTGATGTGGGCAACGCATGACTTTCCTTATATAATGCAATGGATTTACTACTTTTACAGAAAAAAATAGGTTTTTCTTACAGTAGATACCTGTATTCTTTTCAAGATATTGAATTTTCGACAATTAATCGTCATTTTCTTTGATTTAGAGTCAACGAAAATCTCGCCAAATGAGTAAAAAACCCATTTGGCGAGATTTTTGTTAATTTGGCAACATTTCAACAATTCGCAAAGTTGGCGACATTCCGCCAAATTCGTCGCCCTAATCTCGCCAAAGGTTATGGACGGAGAATTAAGTTATTCTTATAGCAGGTAAATGACTATTGGCGATCAAATACAAAAGTATTACTCAAAGTATCTTTTCTCATGAATGGAACGAGCTAGATCCACGATAATGATGTCATCAAATTTATAGCATGATATTACATATGAAAAGTGAACATGTTTCTCAACAGTTAATATTTTTTTAATTAATTGGATATTTTGATAAATTTATTTGAAAAATGTTCAATATCACGAGAGCAGTTAGTGCTAGCGTTCTAAAGTATATGTCAATCGTTTTCTAAGAAAAAATTACATAAGAAATGTCTATTTGCGTAACTTTATTAAAGGTTTTGATTTTTTAATGTTTTTTTCTAAATTTCACTAAAAAATGTTTTTTTCTAAATTTCACTAAAAAATGTTTGATTCGTGATCAGGGATGCTTGAAACGGGCTCACCCTTGAATTCGACTTTTCGACACTGTCACAATACTTTCCTTATACACTATGTATATAAGGAAAAATAAAAATCGACTGACGTGTAAATCCACTGGATTTAATTCTGTTATTAAGCAACATGAGATATTTTCTTTAAATAAATTTACGGAAATTTATCGTCTGAATTATGCTATTTCGCCATGGAAAGTTAGATTTTTAGTAATATCTCTCAAACTTAATTACTAAAAGAACGGTAAGTAAAAATTTAGACGATTGCAAATCTCCAAGCCTTTTGTGGCACGTGAAGATAATGTCTAGACATGTAGTTAAAGATCATTTTATTTGAAGATCTTGCAAAATAACTTTTGAATCCCAGTGCTAAACTATTGGATACATACTTGTAATCACTTCTCACTTAAATAATAGATGTTTTTGAGAAAAATATAAATATTGAAATATCTTGCTGCAAATAAAAATTAAATCCCACATTAAAAAATCTGATGTGGGCAGCACATTATTTTCCCTGCAGATATATCCACGTTCTCTTTGTTTTAATTAAATTTAATTCACTTTTAATTCAATTTTCGTTCTCATTTGCTAACTGGACTTATTTTCAAAGGTGGCGTAGAGAAAATACGAAAATACTAATATATCTCGAGAACGGCTTGTCCTAGTATAACGGGATTGATCTTATTCTTTTCTTTGTTAAAATGTACGTATAAAACAAGCATTTAATGGATGTATTTGAGCATGCGTAGTTTTTATTTTAGATTTTGACGATTTTTGCGTACCACTTTGCAAATTTTTTTCCCGTTCCCCACTATTATGCACTGCTGCTCCTTTCTTCTCTAATGTTTTCCATGCTAACTAAAATATCTCGAGAACGGCTAGTCTTAGTAAAACGGGATTGATCTTATTCTTTTCTTTGTTAAAATGTACGTATAAAACAAGCATTTAATGGATATATTGGACGGACAGTCAAAAGCAACTAAACTATCACTATAATACTATTCCCTTTCAAACGAAATTAATTTAAATTATTTGGCATTATTTTTATCAATTTGGCGGCATTTTCATCAATTTGGCAACATTTTTTTTATCGATTTTATGATATTTTTAGCAATTTGACAACATTTTCATCAATTTCGCAACGTTAAAATATGTCGCAAAATTGGCGATATCCTGCCAAATCCATCGTCAACCGTTACAGAGACGGACGGAATTATTTACATTTTCGTAGATTAGAAGATTACACACACGTATTAGAAAACATACCAGTATTACTTATATTTTCGTACATTAGTAGATTATACTCATGTATTAGAAGATTTACCGAAATAAAACCTAAAATAAAACAGATTGTGTAATAATTTGAAAATATCAATAATCTATATACACGTCAATACCAAAGGCCGTAATCCAATCAAAAATGCAATTTCGATGAAATTTATTTATAGATATATTTCTTCAAGATTTATATCGAGAAGTATTTACCGCTATAATAAATCATTGAATTTAAGTCCGTTTCTTAGCAACATGAAACTTTTTTTTTAACTATGAACTCATTGTGTTTAATTTCGTTGTTTAGTAACAGTATATTATTTTTTTTCAAATAATTTTACGGAACAAATATCGTTTGCATAATGCTATCTCAATAGGAGGTTTAATAGTGCGTTTTTTATTAATATTACGATAACCTCTGATCTTAAAATCTAACAACATGGACATACGTTTAAATGGGCTATTCTGAGTCTACACCGAAAATTTCATCCAATTTGGTGCAGCCGTTCTCCTGTGATGATGACACATACACACAAATAAACACATGACATATTTTCAATTTTATTTATATAGATATACTAGAGCTAAATTTTGCTTGAAAAAATTCAACAATTCCTATACAACTCACCTAACAATTGTTTTGTTTACATTCTGCAAACGATAAAATTAGGCTTCGTTGTAGAAATAATCAAAGTTCAATGATAATTCCAAATCAAAAATGTTGTAATCACGTATTTAACGTACAGAATTACGTATAGAATTTAGATACACAGATAACACAGATATAAAATAAAAATAATGCGATTTTAGGAGAGATGTAACACTGAATATAAATAAATATAAACATTCCATAAAAATCATGATTTTGACACAGCGAAAAAATAAATGGATGACATATTTTATTCTGCAATGAGTCACATGATCTTTTCATATAATATGGGAATAATTATTATTTTATTTTTTTATCAAGAAAACAATTTAACATAGTTTGATGAATTCGTTTTACACATTTTTCGTGATAATTTGAATATTTCCTAAAATTTATGTGAAACACTATGTGAATTTCAATTCCGATTAAAAATGTTTAGGGCATTAGGTCCCATACGATACAATGTAATATTTTGTCAACCCTAGTTAAATCCAAAACTAATTTCATGATATTATTCTTTTACACTTCCATATGTCCTATAAACCGTCTCAACAACATACTAAAATGTCATTTTGATGAAGTCATTTTAACAGCAGTTATGCTGCGAGCGCACAGACAGATAAACATAATGAATGAACGAAGCCATAAAAACTTTACAGCTATATTGGAAAGAGTTAAAATCTGAATTTCTGTATTACAACCCAAATCTAAAACTGTTCATTTTTAATAAATATTATTTGCATATTACTTTCCTTATATACATAATGTATAAGGAAAGTATTGTGACGGCGTCGAAAATGCGAATTCGAGTTTTCGACGGGAGAGCAAGTTTCAAGCATCCCTGATCACGAATCAAACATTTTTTAAGTGATGTCTGTGTGTGTGTGTGTGGGGGGGGGGAAGTATGTGTGTGTGTGTGTGTGTGTCAGTGAGACTGTGGAGACGATAACTGACGAACGAATGGACCGATTCGAAGAAAATTTGATACAAAAATCACAATCCGTAAACACTGGACGCCTATAGTTTTTATATGCAATCGAATGTTCAGAACCCCCCTAAATTTTTGAATAAAATTTTGAAAAAATCGTCAAGAAATCAAAACCGCTAATAAAGTTACGCAAATAAACATTTCTTATGTAATTTTTCATTAGAAAACGATTGACATAATTTTTAGAACGCTAACACGAATCGTTCTCGAGATATTGTACATTTTTCAATAAAATTATCAAAAAGTCATATAAAATGAAAAAAAAATTAAAAAATATTAATAAAATTAAAAAATAAATATCCTATTGAGAAACATGTTCACTTTTCAAATGTAATAATATGCGATAATTTGCGTGACATCATTCTCGTGGATTTAGCTCGTTCCATTCATGAAAAAAGATACTTTAAGTAATACTTTTGTATTTGAACGCCAATAGTCATTTACCTGCTGTAAGAATAATTTATTTCTTCGTCCATAACGCTTGGCGAGATTTTAGTGACGAATTTGGCGGAATGTCGCCAATTTGGCGACTTTTTGAAATGTTGCCAAATTAACGAAGATCTCGCCAAATGGAAAAAAAAATGACTCTATATCAATGAAAATGACGACTAATTGTCGAAAATTCAATATCTTGGAAAGAATATTAGTATCTACTATAAGGAAAACCTATTTTTTTACAGTAAACGTAGTAGTTGCCCACATCAGATTTCTTACTTTGTAACCATGTATATAATTATAACTAATATTTGTAATTATTGCTATGTACTACTTGTATTATTGTATATTTGTATATTTATAATTAATAAAGTTTTCATATTAAAAAATCTGATTGTGGGCAACACATGACTTTCCTTATATAATGCAATGAATTTACTACTTTTACAGTTTATAAAAATCTGTGGGCAACACATGACTTTCCTTATATAATACGATGAATTTATTTCTTTTACAGTTAAAAAAATGCTATTCTTATAGTAGATACTTATATTCTTTCCAAGATATTGAATTTCCTTCAATTAGTCGTCATTTTCATTGATTTAGCGTCATTTTTATCAATTTGGCAACAATTAAAAATGTCACCAAGTTGGCGACATTCCGCTAAATTCGTCGCCAAAATCTCGTCAAGCGTTATGGACGGAGACATAAGTTATTCATATAACAGATAAATGACTATTGGCGTTCAAATACAAAAGTATTACTCAAAGTATCGTTTTTATGAATGGAACGAGCTAGATCCACGAGAACGATGTCACCACATTTATCGCATGATATTACATATGAAAAGTGAACATGTTTCTCAATAGAAAATATTTTTTTTTATTTTATATAACTTTTTGATAATGTTTTTGAAAAATGTGCAATATCTCATGAACGGTTCATATTAGCGTTCTAAAATTTATGTCAATCGTTTTCTGATGAAAAATTACATAAGAAATGTCTATTTGGTTAACTTTATTAGCGGTTTAGATTTTTTGACGATTTTTTCAATATTTCACTCGGAAATTCAGGAGGGTTCTGAACATTCGATTGCGTATAAAAACAATAGGCTTCCAACGTTTACGGATTGTGATTTTTGTACCAAATTTCGTTCGAATCGGTTCATTTGTTCAATAGTTATCGTCTCCACAGACTCACTGACACACACACACACACATACTTTCATTCACACACACACACACACACACACACACACAGACATCACTTCAAAAATGTTTGATTCGTGATCAGGGATGCTTGAAACGTGCTCTCTCATCAAAAACTCGAATTCGAATTTTCGAACCAGTCACAATACTTTCCTTATACATTATGTATATAAGGAAAGTAAAAGTGTTATTCTTATAGTAGATATTTATATTCTTTCCAAGATATTTAATTTCTTCAATTAGTCGTCATTTTCATTGATTTAGCGTCATTTTTATCTATTTAGCAAGATTTTCGTTAATTTGGCAACATTTAAAAATGTCACAAAGTCAGCGACACTCGTCTAAATTCGTCTCCAAAATCCCGCCAAGCGTTATGGGTGGAGAAATTAGTTATTCCTACAGCGGATAAATGACTATTGGTGTTCAAATACAAAATTATTACTAAAAGTACCTTTTCCCGTGAATGGGACGAGTTAGATCCACGAGAATGATGTCACCAAATTTATTGTATGATATTACATATGAAAAGTGAACATGTTTCTTAACAGTTAATATTTTTTGTTAAATTTATGGGATATTTTGATAAATTTATTTGACAAATGTGCAATATCTCGAGAATGGTTCATGATAGCGTTTTAAAGTTTATGTCAATCGTTTTCTAAGGGAAAATTACTTAAGAAATGTCTATTTGCGTAACCGTATTAAAGTTTTTGATTCTTTCGTCATTTTTTCAAAATTTTACTCGAAAACTTAGGGGGGTTCTGAACATTCGAATGTGTTTTAAAACAATAGGCTTCCAGTATTCCCGGATTGTGATTTTTGTACCAAATTTCATTCGAATCACTTCATTTGTCCGTGAGATAACGTCTCCACAGACTCACTGACACCACACACACACACACACACACACACACACACACACACACACACACACACACACACACACACACACACACACACACACACACACTGACATCACTTCAAAAATGTTCAATTCGTGATCAGGGATGCTTGAAAGGTGCTCTCTCGTCGAAAACTCGAATTCGAATTTTCGACCCCATCACAAGACTTTCCTTATACATTATGTATATAAGGAAAGTAAAAATATACTGATTATTATACTTGAAAAATTTCTAAAAATATGGCTCGAACGCTTAAATTAAAGAAAACTAGATGCATTCTTTTTTTCAACTCTCATTATAGTGGAAATTATTCTAAATTCAACTTGAAACGGCCATTACAGATAAATATAATGTGGCAGTAGAATTAAAATGGTAAATCTTCTTGCGGAAAAATTGCCTTCTTCTTGTAGAAATGAATGATCCTTTGTACATATTTCTAAATGTTTGAATACTAGATTTTCTCTAAATGGGCGATTGCGGTTTCGGCTCCAATACTAAATAGAAAAAATGAATACCGTCAAATTATTAGATGTTTAAAATTTATACTGGAGTTAAAAATATTTATAGAAGGCTGAAAGATGTTGTGTGAAAGTTTATGGAATGGGATTTCTAATTTTCTGTGTCAGAAACAATAGCATTAACGAATGATTGTTTGATTTCTTAAATAAGTTTTTCAGAAGGCATGCAGTTGTAAATATCTGACAAATTAATTAATTGACTTCAAGTAACTATTTAACTTTAGTCACTTATTATAGACTAGTGATACATTTAAATGAGTTTTGGATACCAAATTGTATTGCAAATTCACTGGTGTGTGGTTCAAATTCAATTTCTCATACCAGAATTAATTTTTTTTTCAAATTTTACAAGAAAAAGCTTGAAAAATTGGTATCGCTGATCCAAATGACTACAATTACAACGTGTTACATTCTACTTTAGAGGGCTTGAAAAACATATCGATTGATACCATACTTGACAATAACCCTCCCCCACCCCCGGAGTAACTTGCCACCCAAGAGGGCTAACGACATGATGAATAAAAAAAATCGTGTAGCAGTTTATTTTTCACAACAATAATTAAAATTATGCAGAATCGTGATTATTGAGTCATAAATAAACCCTTCTATGCATGCTTATGTCAAATTTCGTCTTATGCTGCCACATTAAAAAAATAAAATTTTGAATAAATTTCTACATTTTCGCTTAAATTAAAAAACAAACTCTATCTAGTTATAAACTTTTTTATAATAAAGCCGGATATAAAGTTTCACCAAAATCCTTCCATATTTGTGCTATTGTGTACACGAGAAATTATGGTCATATATTAGACATATAGACGGACATCACTCCAAAAATAGTCAATGCGTGTTCAGGAAGTCTTAAAATATATATTGGCATCAAAATGTTGAATTAAAAAATTTTCGTGGAAACAATAATTTCTCTTTACTGTACCACATGGTATGAGAAAGTGAAAATTAACATTTCTTAGAATATATTTACTCAATTGAATCCATTTCATGGAAAATAAAATTCCGATGACTGCAGCACATGACTTTCCCTGCAGACGTATATTCGCATTGTCTTTATTTTAGTTAAATTTAGTTCATTTTTATTCAAGTTTCATTCTCATTTGTTAACTGAACTTATTTTCAAAGGTGGCGTAGAGAAAATACGAAGAAACTATTATATCTCGAGAACGGCTAGTCCTACTGTAATGGGTTGATCTTATTCTTTTCACAATTAAAAATTACGTATAAAACAAGCATTTAGTGGATATATTTTATTATACGTAGTTTTTTATTTTAGATTTTGACAATTTTTGCGGGCCATTTTGCAAAGAAAGGCAGGTTATTTTTTTCCAAATCGTACCAAAATCTAATCAGCACCAGGGTAATCCACAAGCGACTTATCTACCGAATTGTGGAATTGTCCGTTAGGTTTTGAGCTAGAGTGGATATAGGCAATTTTTGAGGGCCATTTCGAAAAATAAGGCTGGTTCTTTTATCCCGAATCGTACTAAAAACTAATCAGCACCAGGGTCACATTCAAGTGAGTTATCTGTGAAATGTTACGAAATTCGGTTCAATAGTTTTTGAGTTAGAGTGGATACATACATTGCACAGACAGACAGACAGACACACATACACATACACAGACGTCACACTAAAAATATTTTTTCGTATTCTAGAGATCGCGAAACGTGTAGATCCGTCAAAAACTCGAGTTGCGATTTTCGGCATGATTCCAATACTTTCCTTATACTTTACCATGTATTGCAGGGAAAGTAAAATGTTTAAAAAAATGAATCTCAATAGGACATTCATATATGTGTATTTTCCGAGTAATGATTCTAAACGTTGTACTTCATGCCTTTTAAAATAATTTCATAGATAATTTTACGGTTTAAGTGAAAGAAAAATTCCCTCAATTAAATTCTTGACTACAAAATTACTATTTATTCATACACGTTTTGACATATTAAAACAATATATGCATAAACCATATTTTTACTTTCCCTGCAATACATGGTAATGTATAGGGAAAGTATTGGAATCATGCCGAAAATCGCAACTCGATTTTTAGACGGATCTACACGTTTCGAAAACTCTAGAATACGAGAAAACTATTTTTAGCGTGACGGCTGTGTGTCTGTGTGTCTGTCTGTATGTTTGTGTGTCTGTCTGTGTGTCTGTCTGTCAGACTGTGCAATGTATGTATCTACTCTAACTCAAAAACTAATGGACCGAATTTCATAAAATTTGGTAGGTAAGCCACTTGGGTGTGACTGCTGATTAGATTTTAGTAGGATTCAGATAAAAATAATCTACCTTTTTTTGCGATGTGGCCCGCCAAAATCGTCAGAATCTGATATAAAAAACTACTCATACTCAAATATATCCATTAAATGCTTGTTTTATACATAATATTTAACAATAAAAATAATAAGATCAACCCCATTACCCTAGGATTAGCCGTTCTCGAGATATTTTAATTTATTCATATTTTCTCTACGCCACCTATGAAAATAAGTCCAGTTACAAATGAGGAAGAAAATTGAATTAAAAGTGAATTAAATTTAATTAAAATAAAGAGAACGTGGATATAAGACTGCAGGAAAATTCATGTGCTGCCAACATCAGATTTTTACTTTCCCTGCAATACATGGTAATGTATAGGGAAAGTAATGGAATCATGCCGAAAATCGCAACTCGTGCTTTCGACGGATCTACACGCTTCGGAACCTCTAGAATACGAAAAAACTATTTTTAGCGTGACGGCTGTGTCTGTGTGTCTGCGTGTGTGTCTGTGTGTGCAATGTATGATTAAACTCTAACTAAAAACCAATGGACCGAATTTCTTAAATTTTGTAGGTAAGTCACTTGGGTGAGACCCTGGTGCTGATTAATTTTTGGTAGGATTCGTAAAAACAGAACCCGCCTTTTTTTTCGAAATTACCCTTAAAATTTTATGTATCGATTCTAGTTAAAATACTGACCAAATTTCAAAAAATTTGGTAGACAAGTTACTTGTAATATACTCTGCTGATTAGATTTTGGTACAATTCAGAAAATAATTACCTGCCTTTTTTTCTTGCAAAATGGCCCGCAAAAATCGTCAAAATACAATATATAAAACTACGTATGCTCAAATATATCCATTAAATGCTTGTTTCATCGGTAATTTTTAACGAAGAAAATAATAAGACCAACCCCATTACACTAGAACTAGCCATTCTCGAGATGTTTCAGTTTCTTTGTATTTTCTCTACGCCACCTTTGAAAATGAGTTCAGTTACCAAATGAGAACGAAAATTGAATTAAAAGTGAATTAAATTTAATTAAAATAAAGAGAACGTCGATATAAGTATGCAGGGAAAGTCATGTGCTGTCCACATCAGATTTTTATAAGTCGTGATCATATTGGAATTTAATATAATTTGTAATTGTTTATATATCCAGTTACGTATAGTTAGGTATAAATATCGTTATAGAGCGCAAGTATTATACTTTGAAAATCATATTTGCGTTCTTATAAGAATTTAAATAAGGCCTTCATATTTAAGTTTTGACAAACGGCAAAATTAAACCTCATTTATATTGCGATACATTATTTTTTTTACTACTCCTGAATTTCTATAATACCAATTATAATTTCAAGTGTTTGGAAATATGTAGAACCATATTTACAGATTACAATTTAACGATGCCTTTGGATATGAATTCGCAAATTAAAACCACCTACGAACATTTTCAGAATTCTATTTGTAATATATATGAGAATTAATTTTTTATTCCAATCATGCAAAACAGTAAATAAAGAAACTGTATAATATTAAAAACTGTCTCATATATTAAATATTATTTCTTTTACAAAATAAATAAGATAATATTTTCTTTTAATTATATATTTAAACTAGCAGCATACCCGTTCTTCGTACGGAGTATATAATATAAAGAAACTTGAAATTCATAATCATGCCCAAATTCTTATAGTATACTAAATGACATGTTTAATCAAAATATTCTGTTAAAATATTTAATATAATGCTCCTAAAAAGAAGTTTAAGAATATCTGTTCTCGCTATATAAAATTATCTTCATGGACATATCTGAAGAATAAAACATCTTGGACCCCTTATGTAAGCAAATATAAAAAAAAATATGGAATTGAATCAATATATGCAAAATAAAAGCGTTAAAATTGTATGGGACCCGTACTAATTATATACGCGAATATTAGAAAATATAACCTGTATTAGTAGATTACATGTATAAATTGAAAATACCAATAAACCCGTAATCTTTAAATCTGAAGACAGTCATTTATTCCAATATATGAAATTAATTAAAGTGCTAAAATTATATGGGAAGATATACACGTACTACTTATAATGTCCGATTATTAGTAGAAGATTACCCGTTTTGCAATATGAGTCACAAATGTTTTTTGGTAAAATACAACAGACGACGTAATAAATTGAATATATAATTAATCCCCTTAATCTTCATACCAGAAGACTGTACTTGATTCCAATATATATGCCAATATATGTCAAAATATATGCCAATATACCTGTACTACTTATATTCTCGTAGGTTAGAAGATATACCCGTGCATTCCTAGAAGATTACTCGTACAACGTACAATATGCGTGTGTCAGCAATTTTTGCCGCAATAAAATAATGGCGTAATAACTTAAAAATATCAATAATCCCTGAATCAATAATTCCGGAAAATATCAATAATAATAATGTTTAAACCTGAAGACCGTAATTGATATTATCCAGTCCAAAATGAAATGGCAATGAAATTTATTTTATATACATATCTTCATTATTCAAATCGGAAAGGATTTAATAAAAATCGTCTGCCGCATAAACACATTGGATTTAAATCCGTTGCTAAGCGACATGATATCATTTGCTTCAAATAAATTGGCAGAAAAAATATCCTCTAAATAGTTATATTTCTATGGAACATTTGGCGACAGTTTCGTCAAATTAGCGACATTTTAAAAAATCGCCAAATTTATCGCCAAGTGGGACTGTAGAACTGACAGTTCCACTTTGCGACAAATTGACGAAATATCATCACAATACTATCCCCTAACAAAAAGCAATTAATATCATTTATGTAGCGCAATTTTATCAATTTCAAGATATTTTTATAGATTTGAAAACATTTTTATCAATTTGGTGACATTTTAAAAATTCGCTAAATGTATTACTAAGTAGGATGGTTGGTCTGACAGATAAATGCTAACCAAACATCATTTCAGTACTCTCTTCTAACAAAACAAAAAAAAATTTCATTGATATGTAGAAGACCCAAGCCACACGACCAACCCGAAGGTTTATGGCAGCTGTTTGTGTGTCGTTTATATCAATTTGGTGACATTTCCGTCAATTTGGCAAAGTTTAAGAAAAGTTGTCAAATTAGCGATATCCCTCCAAATTCGTAGCTTTGAATTTGCAGATCTGAATGAAACATTCTTATCCCGTTTCAATATACTAAATGAAAACACTACAATTGTATTAGAAGATATAACCGCTCTACTCTTTTTCTGTTTCAACAATCGGCTGTATGAATTTATTGGCAAAACACAATATATGAGTTTAGTAGCTAAATACGATATAAGCTTGAAAACTCTTTGCCAAAATAAATGAAATTGATGTACGCAGTCAGCAATTAATATAATTAAAAGAAAAATCAAACCGTCTATTCATAAGATATACTTTTATATCCATTTATCCATTTATTTATTATTTAAATTGAAAAAAATAATAAAAACATTAACAAACACATTTAATTTAATTGCGATGCCGAGCAACATGATATATCCTCCTAAAATGTTAAAATTTATTAACCACTAACAGCACACCCGTTATTCGTACGGAGTGTATAATTTAAAGAAACTTAAAGTTCGCAATCATGTGCAAATTCTGTTAAAATATTAAATTTATTGCTCCTAAAGAGAAGTTTAAGAATATATGTTCTCACTATGCAAAATTATCTTCACGATCAGATCTGAAGAATAAAACATCCTGCCCCCTTTTGTAAGCAAATTTACAGAAGAAAAAATAGGAATTGAATGAATATATGCAACCCCGTACTAATTATATTGTCGCAGATCAGAAAATATGCCAATGTGTTAGTAGAAGATTACCCGTATTACAATATGCGTCTCAAAAATATTTGCCAAAATAAAAGAGATGACGTAATAAATTGAAAACATCAATAATATCCGTACTCTTTATACCAGAAGGTCGTAATTGATTCCAATATATGCCAATATATATCAAAACATATGTCAATATACCTGTACTACTTATATTCTCGTAGATTAAAAGATATACACGTGTATTTGTAGAAGATTCGTACAACATACAATATATGAGTTTAAACAATTTTTGTCATAATAAAATAATTGCATAATAACTTGAAAATATCAATAATCCTTGAATCAATAATCCCCGAAAATATAAATAATAATAATTTTTAAACCTGAAGACCGTAATTGATATTATCCAGTCAAAAATGCTATAAGAAAAATCAAATCGTTCTTTTCTAAAATATATTTTTATATCCATTTATTTGTTATTCAAATCGAAAAAATAATTATTAAAATTAACAGACAGATTTAATTTAATTGCGTTTCTGAGTAACATGATATAAGATAGAATCTTATAACATGTTAAATATGTCATGTCTTATAACATAAACTGCGAAATTAAATAACGATTTTGATTTCTCTATACTTCTCATTGTTCCGTAAAAGCTTGTTTTAAATAAACAATGGAGATAGATTTCCCCTTTAAATCATGTTTCAAACAATTCATGTTTTCAGAAAGTGACTAATTAACGCAAAAAATCTCCCATCAAACTCAGAGATTAAATTTTAATTCACTTTCAAACGATTTTCAAGCTTTTCGTTTGGATAAACCACGGAGTTAGGGAGTAGAACTCCTAGGAAAAAGTTCCGTTTTTCATTAATATCTCGACAACCCCAGGTCTTAGAAACTCGAAACTTGGACAAAATTTATGGGGGGATATTTCAAGGCTATTCACCAAATTTCATTAAATTCGGTTCAGCCGTTTTTCCGTGATGATGAGACAAACGAAAATTTCGTTTTTTACTAATATCTCGAGAACCACTGGTCGTAGAAACTCAAAACACGGATATAATTTTAAGTGGGGCTATTTCTGGGCTACCCACAAAATTTCATCAAATTCGGTTCAGCCGTTCTCCCGTGATGGTGTGACAAACAGACAGACAGACAGACAGACAGACAGACAGACAGACAGATTTTCATTTTTATTTATATAGATTTGCTAGCGAAACACGCTTGCTGTGAATAAAAATACACAAATTGTAAACTATATTCCTAAAAGTTTTCCTAAAACGTTTGCCATTAATTATTCAATTGAAGAATAATTAATAGCGAACCTAAGAACGCCTAAGAACATTTTCAGAATTATATTTGTAACTAGCAGCATACCCGTTCTTCGTACGGAGTATATAATATAAAGAAACTTGAAATTCATAATCATGCCCAAATTCTTATAGTATACTAAATGACATGTTTAATCAAAATATTCTGTTAAAATATTTAATATAATGCTCCTAAAAAGAAGTTTAAGAATCTCTGTTCTCGCTATATAAAATTATCTTCATGGACATATCTGAAGAATAAAACATCTTGGACCCGTTATGTAAGCAAATATAAAAAAAAATATGGAATTGAATCAATATATGCAAAATAAAAGTGTTAAAATTGTATGGGACCCGTACTAATTATTTACGCGAATATTAGAAAATATAACCTGTATTAGTAGATTACATGTATAAATTGAAAATACCAATAAACCCGTAATCTTTAAATCTGAAGACAGTCATTTATTCCAATATATGTCAAAATTAAAGTGCTAAAATTACATGGGAAGATATACACGTACTACTTATAATGTCCGATTATTAGTAGAAGATTACCCGTTTTGCAATGTGAGTCACAAATATTTTTTGGTAAAATACAACAGACGCCGTAATAAATTGAATATATAATTAATCCCCCTAATCTTCATACCAGAAGACTGTACTTGATTCCAATATATATGCCAATATATGTCAAAATATATGCCAATATACCTGTACTACTTATATTCTCGTAGGTTAGAAGATATACCCGTGCATTCCTAGAATATTACTCGTACAACGTACAATATGCGTGTGTCAGCAATTTTTGCCGCAATAAAACAATGGCGTAATAACTTAAAAATATCAATAATCCCTGAATCAATAATTCCGGAAAATATCAATAATAATAATGTTTAAACCTGAAGAGTATAATTGATATTATCCAGTCCAAAATGAAATGGCAATGAAATTTATTTTATATACATATCTTCATTATTCAAATCGGAAAGGATTTAATAAAAATCGTCTGCCGCATAAACACATTGGATTTAAATCCGTCGCTAAGCGACATGATATCATTTGCTTCAAATAAATTGGTAGAAAAAATATCGTCTAAATAGTTATATTTCTATGGAACATTTGGCGACAGTTTCGTCAAATTAGCGACATTTTAAAAAATCGCCAAATTTATCGCCAAGTGGGACTGTAGAACTGACAGTTCCACTTTGCGACAAATTGACGAAATATCATCACAATACTATCCCCTAACAAAAAACAATTAATATCATTTATGTAGCGCAATTTTATCAATTTCAAGATATTTTTATAGATTTGAAAACATTTTTATAAATTTGGTGACATTTTAAAAATTCGCTAAATGTATTACTAAGTAGGATGGTTGGTCTGACAGAGAAATGCTAACCAAACATCATTTCAGTACTCTCTTCTAACAAAACAAAAAAAAATTTCATTGATATGTAGAAGACCCAAGCCACACGACCAACCCGAAGGTTTATGGCAGCTGTTTGTGTGTCGTTTATATCAATTTGGCGACATTTCCGTCAATTTGGCAAAGTTTAAGAAAAGTTGTCAAATTAGCGATATCCCTCCAATTTCGTAGCTTTGAATTTGCAGATCTGAATGAAACATTCTTATCCCGTTTCAATATACTAAATGAAAACACTACAATTGTATTAGAAGATATACCCGCTCTACTCTTTTTCTGTTTCAACAATCGGCTATATGAATTTATTGGCTAAACACAATATATGAGTTTAGTAGCTAAATACGATATAAGCTTGAAAACTCTTTGCCAAAATAAATGAAATTGATGTACGCAGTCAGCAATTAATATAATTAAAAGAAAAATCAAACCGTCCATTCATAAGATATACTTTTATATCCATTTATTCATTTATTTATTATTTAAATCGAAAAAAAATAATAAAAACATTAACAAACACATTTAATTTAATTGCGATGCCGAGCAACATGATATATCCTCCTAAAATGTTAAAATTTATTAACCACTAACAGCACACCCGTTATTCGTACGGAGTGTATAATTTAAAGAAACTTATAGTTCGCAATCATGTGCAAATTCTGTTAAAATATTAAATTTATTGCTCCTAAAGAGAAGTTTAAGAATATATGTTCTCACTATGCAAAATTATCTTCACGATCAGATCTGAAGAATAAAACATCCTGCCCCCTTTTGTAAGCAAATTTACAGAAGAAAAAATAGGAATTGAATGAATATATGCAACCCCGTACTAATTATATTGTCGCAGATCAGAAAATATGCCAATGTGTTAGTAGAAGATTACCCGTATTACAATATGCGTCTCAAAAATATTTGCCAAAATAAAAGAGATGATGTAATAAATTGAAAACATCAATAATATCCGTACTCTTTATACCAGAAGGTCGTAATTGATTCCAATATATGCCAATATATATCAAAACATATGTCAATATACCTGTACTACTTATATTCTCGTAGATTAAAAGATATACACGTGTATTTGTAGAAGATTCGTACAACATATAATATATGAGTTTAAACAATTTTTGTCATAATAAAATAATTGCATAATAACTTGAAAATATCAGTAATCCTTGAATCAATAATCCCCGAAAATATAAATAATAATAATTTTTAAACCTGAAGACCGTAATTGATATTATCCAGTCAAAAATGCTATAAGAAAAATCAAATCGTTCTTTTCTAAAATATATTTTTATATCCATTTATTTATTATTCAAATCGAAAAAATAATTATTAAAATTAACAGACAGATTTAATTTAATTGCGTTTCTGAGTAACATGATATAAGATAGAATCTTATAACATGTTAAATATGTCATGTCTTATAACATAAACTGCGAAATTAAATAACGATTTTGATTTCTCTATACTTCTCATTGTTCCGTAAAAGCTTGTTTTAAATAAACCATGAACCATGGAGATAGATTTCCCCTTTTAATCATGTTTCAAACAATACATGTTTTCAGAAAGTGACTAATTAACGCAAACAATCTCCCATCAAACTCAGAGATTAAATTTTAATTCACTTTCAAACGATTTTCAAGCTTTTCGTTTGGATAAACCACGGAGTTAGGGAGTAGAACTCCTAGGAAAAAGTTCCGTTTTTCATTAATATCTCGACAACCCCAGGTCTTAGAAACTCGAAACTTGGACAAAATTTATGGGGGGATATTTCAAGGCTATCCACCAAATTTCATTAAATTCGGTTCAGCCGTTTTTCCGTGATGATGAGACAAACGAAAATGTCGTTTTTTACTAATATCTCGAGAACCACTGGTCGTAAAAACTCTAAACACGGATATAATTTTAAGTGGGGCTATTTCTGGGCTACCCACAAAATTTCATCAAATTCTGTTCAGCCGTTCTCCCGTGATGATGGGACAAACAGACAGACAGACAGACAGACAGACAGACAGACAGACAGACAGACAGACAGACAGATTTTCATTTTTATTTATATAGATATATATGAGAAATCATTTTTTATTCTAATCATACAGAACCGTAAATAAATAAACTGTATAATATTAAAAACTGTCCCATATATTAAATATTATTTCTTTTACAAAGTAGATAAGATAATATTTTCTTTTAATTATATATTTAAACTAGCAGCATACCCGTTCTTCGTACGGAGTATATAATATAAAGAAACTTGAAATTCATAATCATGCCCAAATTCTTATAGTATACTAAATGACATGTTTAATCAAAATATTCTGTTAAAATATTTAATATAATGCTCCTAAAAAGAAGTTTAAGAATCGCTGTTCTCGCTATATAAAATTATCTTCATGGACATATCTGAAGAATAAAACGTCTTGGACCCCTTATGTAAGCAAATATAAAAAAAATATGGAATTGAATCAATATATGCAAAATAAAAGCGTTAAAATTGTATGGGACCCGTACTAATTATATACGCGAATATTCGAAAATATAACCTGTATTAGTAGATTACATGTATAAATTGAAAATACCAATAAACCCGTAATCTTTAAATCTGAAGACAGTCATTTATTCCAATATATGTCAAAATTAAAGAGCTAAAATTATATGGGAAGATATACACGTACTACTTATAATGTCCGATTATTAGTAGAAGATTCCCGTTTTGCAATATGAGTCACAAATGTTTTTTGGTAAAATACAACAGACGACGTAATAAATTGAATATATAATTAATCCCCTTAATCTTCATACCAGAAGACTGCACTTGATTCCAATATATATGCCAATATATGTCAAAATATATGCCAATATACCTGTACTACTTATATTCTCGTAGGTTAGAAGATATACCCGTGCATTCCTAGAAGATTACTCGTACAACGTACAATATGCGTGTGTCAGCAATTTTTGCCGCAATAAAACAATGGCGTAATAACTTAAAAATATCAATAATCCCTGAATCAATAATTCCGGAAAATATCAATAATAATAATGTTTAAACCTGAAGAGTATAATTGATATTATCCAGTCCAAAATGAAATGGCAATGAAATTTATTTTATATACATATCTTCATTATTCAAATCGGAAAGGATTTAATAAAAATCGTCTGCCGCATAAACACATTGGATTTAAATCCGTTGCTAAGCGACATGATATCATTTGCTTCAAATAAATTGGTAGAAAAAATATCGTCTAAATAGTTATATTTCTATGGAACATTTGGCGACAGTTTCGTCAAATTTATCGCCAAGTGGGACTGTAGAACTGACAGTTCCACTTTGCGACAAATTGACGAAATATCATCACAATACTATCCCCTAACAAAAAACAATTAATATCATTTATGTAGCGCAATTTTATCAATTTCAAGATATTTTTATAGATTTGAAAACATTTTTATCAATTTGGTGACATTTTAAAAATTCGCTAAATGTATTACTATGTAGGATGGTTGGTCTGACAGAGAAATGCTAACCAAACATCATTTCAGTACTCTCTTCTAACAAAACAAAAAAAAATTTCATTGATATGTAGAAGACCCAAGCCACACGACCAACCCGAAGGTTTATGGCAGCTGTTTGTGTTGTTGTTGTTGAGACCCAGACCGTCCGACCTACCAGAAAGGTGTAAGGTAACCGTATGGACGGCCGGGAAGTGCCACCCAATTTAGACCGGAACCCAGTGGGGGAGGCATCCACAGGGACCGTACCCTCCTTCCCCTACCACCAACCTCTCGGAAGGACTTACGGACCCACATGTTTAACGTGATCGTACTCCGCATGAACACGGCGGCATTTGTGGCAGCGTGCAAATCTAGCGCGCAAACCACGGGGATACCGCACCCGAGATGGCCAACAGCACGCGGCGTTCCGAGGTGGTCACCCACCAAGTACTAACCGCGCCCGATGCTGCTTCACTTCGGTGATCTAACGAGAACCGGTGTTTTCAGCACGGTACGGCCGTTGGCCCTGGCAGCTGTTTGTGTGTCGTTTATATCAATTTGGCGACATTTCCGTCAATTTGGCAAAGTTTAAGAAAAGTTGTCAAATTAGCGATATCCCTCCAAATTCGTAGCTTTGAATTTGCAGATCTGAATGCAACATTCTTATCCCGTTTCAATATACTAAATGAAAACACTACAATTGTATTAGAAGATATACCCGCTCTACTCTTTTTCTGTTTCAACAATCGGCTATATGAATTTATTGGCTAAACACAATATATGAGTTTAGTAGCTAAATACGATATAAGCTTGAAAACTCTTTGCCAAAATAAATGAAATTGATGTACGCAGTCAGCAATTAATATAATTAAAAGAAAAATCAAACAGTCCATTCATAAGATATACTTTTGTATCCATTTATCCATTTATTTATTATTTAAATCGAAAAAAAATAATAAAAACATTAACAAACACATTTAATTTAATTGCGATGCCGAGCAACATGATATATCCTCCTAAAATGTTAAAATTTATTAACCACTAACAGCACACCCGATATTCGTACGGAGTGTATAATTTAAAGAAACTTAAAGGTCGCAATCATGTGCAAATTCTGTTAAAATTTTAAATTTATTGCTCCTAAAGAGAAGTTTAAGAATATATGTTCTCACTATGCAAAATTATCTTCACGATCAGATCTGAAGAATAAAACATCCTGCCCCCTTTTGTAAGCAAATTTACAGAAGAAAAAATAGGAATTGAATGAATATATGCAACCCCGTACTAATTATATTGTCGCAGATCAGAAAATATGCCAATGTGTTAGTAGAAGATTACCCGTATTACAATATGCGTCTCAAAAATATTTGCCAAAATAAAAGAGATGACGTAATAAATTGAAAACATCAATAATATCCGTACTCTTTATACCAGAAGGTCGTAATTGATTCCAATATATGCCAATATATATCAAAACATATGTCAATATACCTGCACTACTTATATTCTCGTAGATTAAAAGATATACACGTGTATTTGTAGAAGATTCGTACAACATACAATATATGAGTTTAAACAATTTTTGTCATAATAAAATAATTGCATAATAACTTGAAAATATCAATAATCCTTGAATCAATAATCCCCGAATATATAAATAATAATAATTTTTAAACCTGAAGACCGTAATTGATATTATCCAGTCATAAAATGCTATAAGAAAAATCAAATCGTTCTTTTCTAAAATATATTTTTATATCCATTTATTTATTATTCAAATCGAAAAAATAATTATTAAAATTAACAGACAGATTTAATTTAATTGCGTTTCTGAGTAACATGATATAAGATAGAATCTTATAACATGTTAAATATGTCATGTCTTATAACATAAACTGCGAAATTAAATAACGATTTTGATTTCTCTATACTTCTCATTGCTCCGTAAAAGCTTGTTTTAAATAAACCATGAACCATGGAGATAGATTTCCCCTTTAAATCATGTTTCAAACAATTCATGTTTTCAGAAAGTGACTAATTAACGCAAAAAATCTCCCATCAAACTCAGAGATTAAATTTCAATTCACTTTCAAACGATTTTCAAGCTTTTCGTTTGGATAAACCACGGAGTTAGGGAGTAGAACTCCTGGGAAAAAGTTCCGTTTTTCCTTAATATCTCGACAACCCCAGGTCTTAGAAACTCGAAACTTGGACAAAAGTTATGGAGGGATATTTCAAGGCTATTCACCAAATTTCATTAAATTCGGTTCAGCCGTTTTTCCGTGATGATGAGACAAACGAAAATTTCGTTTTTTACTAATATCTCGAGAACCACTGGTCGTAGAAACTCAAAACACGGATATAATTTTAAGTGGGGCTATTTCTAGGCTACTCACAAAATTTCATCAAATTCGGTTCAGCCGTTCTCCCGTGATGGTGTGACAAACAGACAGACAGACAGACAGACAGACAGACAGACAGATTTTCATTTTTATTTATATAGATTTATTAGCGAAACACGCTTGCTGTGAATAAAAATACACAAATTGTAAACTATATTCCTAAAAGTTTTCCTAAAACTTTCGCTATTAATTATTCAAAGGACGATTTTTAAAATAAGACTTAGCTCAAACTTTCCCTGTAGAAATATTTAATAGTTACTATCAATAAGGTTAAGACATACCCTTAAACATGTTATACGGAATCTCAATATTGATTCATTCGTTTATGATACCCTAGAAACTTTTCAGACATTATAAAACTTTTAATGAATTCTCTACTTCCAACGTAAAAAGATTTTAAATTAACTTGACTCACATGAAGTGAACAGAATTTCAGAAAAAATATCTATATTTTAAGAAAAGTAAATGTAGAATTTTGTGAATTTATATAGTTCATAATTTTTAATCAAATTTTACTTTCCTGACAATCGATATCACATGTAAGACAAAAGCATTATATAAAGGCAAACTAACTTACAATTTGCCTTAAAATATCTTACACCAACTTCTCCTTTTTACTTTCTCTACAATACATGGTAATGTATAGGGAAAGTATTGGAATCATACCGAAAATAACAACTCGAGTTTTAGACGGATCTATACGTTTTGGGACCTCTAGAATACGAAAAATCTGTTTTTAGCGTGGCGTATGTGTGTGTCTGTCTGTCTGTGCAATGTATGTATCCACTCTAACTCAAAAACTAAATTTCGTAAAGTTTGGTAGGTAAGTCACCTGGGTGCGACCTGTTTGGTTTTTAGTATGATTAGGATTAAAAGAACCCGTCATTTTATGCGAAATGGCCTGCAAAAATTGCCTTTATCCACTCTAGCTGAAAAACTACCAGATGACATTTTACAAAATTTGGTAGATACGTCAATTGTGGCTTATCCTGGTGCCGATTAGCTTTTGGTACGATTGGGAAAAAGGAACCTGCCTTTTTTTTGCAAAATGACCCGCAAAAGTAGTCAAAATTTAATTTAAAAACTACGTATGCACAAATATAGGTATGCTCAAATAAGACCAACCCCATTATACTAGGTTTAGACGTTCTCGAGATATTGTATTTTTTTTTCATTTTCGATACCTCACCTTTAAAAATACATGCAGTTACCAAATGAGAGCAACATTTGAATCAAAAGAAGAAATTCAAGGTAATTTTAAATAATTATGGGTGTTATTTTGTGTAATTGAACTCACTATAATGACTCACTGAACAAATAAAGAAAACGTAAATATGAGTCTCCAGAAGTCATGTGCTGCTCACATCATATATTTTAATTTCCGTGCAATACATGGTAATGTATAGGGAAAGTATTGGAATCATGTCGAAAATTGCAACTCGCGTTTTCCACGAAGCTACGCGTTTCGACACCTCTAGATTACGAAAAAGAAAACATTTTTAGCTTGACGTTTTCGTGTGTGTCTGTCTGTCCAATGCAGCTATCCACTCTAACTCAAAAACTGATTTGACGAATTTCATAAAATTTGTTAGGTAAGTTATTTGTGTGTAACCCTGGTGCTGATTAGATTTTGGTACGGTTCGGTACTAAATATCCTGACTTTTGTTTTGTGTAATGGCCCGCAAAAATCGATGTTGCCACTCTAGCTAAAAAACTAATTAGCCAAATTTAATAAAATTTGGTAGATAAGGAAAAAGTAGAACCTGCATTTTTTTTTAGGAAATAGGCCGCAAAAATCGCCAAAATCTAAAATGACAAATTACGTGTTGTTGTTGTTGTTGTTGAGACCCAGACAGTCCAACCTACCAGAAAGGTGTAAGGTAACTGTTTGGACGGCCGGGAAGTGCCACACAATTTAGACCGGAATCCAGTGGGGGAGGCATCCATAGGGACAGTACCCTCTTTCCTCTACCACCAACCTCTCGAAAGGACTTACGGACTCACATAGACAGGTTACGTGTGTTGAAATTTATCAATTAAAAGCGTGTTCTATAAATAATTTTTAAGGAGGAAAAGATTAAGATCAACCCTATCACCCTGGGATGAATCATAACCGAGATAATGGCATTTTTTTTCATTTTTGTCATACCGCCTTTTAAGAAATTTCCAGATACCAAATAAAAACAGAAATTGGACTACATTAATTTAGTGTTATTTTGTGAAATTAAACTCAATTTAATGAATTATTAAAGAAATAAAGAGAAAATGAATATGTGTCTGCAAGGAAAGTAATGTGCAGCTCACATCAGATATTTACTTTCCATTCAATACATGGTAATATATCGGGAAAGTATGGGAATCGCGACGAAAATCGCAACTGGTGTTTTCGACGGATCTACATGTTTTGGGGCATCGAGAACGCGAAAAACTATGTTTAGATTGACATCAGTGTGTGTGTGTGTGTTTGTGTGTGTGTCTGTGTGTCTGTCCGTCTGTCTGTCTGTGTGGACAGATTTTGTATCCACTCTAACTAAAAAAGTCATCGATCGAATTTTATAAAATTTGGTCGATAAGTCTCTGGGTGACCTTAATGCTAATTAGATTTTGATACAATTTGTGATACAAGAGCCAGCCTTTTCTTGCAAAATGGCCCAAAAATTGCCTGTATACACTCTAGTTAAAAAACTAATAGACTATATTTTGGTGGATTAATCACTTTTACATTAACCTGGTTTTGATTAGATTTTGGCACGATTCGTTAAAAAAGATACCTGCCTTTTTTGCGAAATGGACTGCAAATATCTTTAAATTTAAAAATAAAAGACTACGTATGCTCAAATATATCAATTAAATGCTTATTTGATACGTCATTTTTGACAACACAAAGATTAAGACTAACCGCGTTATCCTGAGACTAGCCGTTATAGATATTTTAGTGTATTTGCATTTTCGTTACTCCACCCCCCTTTGAAAATAAATCCAGTTACCAAATAAGAACGAAAATTGAATTCAAAGTGCAAATTCAGTGTAATTTAAAATTATTTTGGCAGTAATTTTGTGTAATTAAACTCAACTAAATTAATTATCAAAGAAATAAAGAGAACGTGAATATGAGTCTGTAGGGAAAGTCATGTGCTGATCACACAATAATTTTCTAATCTATAGCAGATATAGGTATCCATATACACTGCATGTGTGAAGGAGTCTCAGAATTTTCTCGGATTCTCTAAAAATTGAAATATGGGTAACCCCGATGAACGATACATTATGTTCTGGGAAGGTAGCCTCAAAATTACATTTAGAACATTTAGGCGACTTGAGATTTAAGTGGAACGCCGTGGTATTAGGATGACCCGTCCTCAATCTGGATTGCATGAAATCGTCCCTAGAATGATGTAGCTCCATAAGTTCTGTAGCGAGAATGCGAAATAATAAACTTAGCCGTGCAGAAGCTCGATCAGGGGTCAACGCGTGGTAGACCAGTATTATAGCGTTGAGCTAAAGACGTCTCCAGATCAAGGCATTTAATACTGCTTTATAAGCATTTGTTATAGTTCTCCAGGGGACATATTATTTCATTTATACCAAGTGTACCCAGGACAAGCCTCCATTTCTTCAGAATCTTTTCTAATCCTGGAGGTATAATTTTTTTCAACTTGTTAACCAGAAAGTACCCACATATTTAAGAGATATGCCAACGCAGTCCCTTGTTCCCTTATTTATCTATGGCATCATCCTTTCAGTTCTCCGAAATTCCAACATGAAATTGCTTTATAATCTCTTATAATCCTTGGAGTGTAATCTTCCCAAAGGATATCACACATTCAAAAAGTATTCCAAGGCAGCAGTCTGTACTTTTTTAAACTATAGCATCAATTGTATCATTTCTCGGATTTCAAAACTTTGGTATCCATTGAATTTTGACTCTGCTTCCAGTGCTTAATCTCGAAAAGTTTATGTCAATTCTACCAAGCAGGCTGTCTGAATTTATCCATGGTGTCTGACCCTGGTAGTGGAGCTTGTGTACTTCGTCGATCCCTCGAGTTCATGCTGGCAGTGGTAGAACAGATATTTTGCATTTCGTAAAACATTGGGTTTTTTTATTCGCTCTTACATATTTTTCTTTGTTTTTAAAATTGAAAGAAAGATTAACGTACTTTTACTGGCTTTCAACGTTAACAGAGTGGATAATGTATATCTTTCCATACTCATACATTTGCATTTCAATGCAGTGATAGAAAATGATCATAAAATGTACAATTACATTTATGTTTACCTGATTAATACCATACGAGCCATATATCATTAGTATTTTAATAGAAGATATGCTACTAATATATTTAACAATTACATAAATCATAATTGCAGTAGCAATTGTCATGGGACGTGATAGCCCACTGGTTAAGACACGTCGATTGCACTGAGAGAACTCAGGTCCCATACCCGGCCCTACCCATAATATCTATTGTGTTAACGCACGTCAAAATATGTGGTTCCGAAAGTCTCTTACTCATAGATTGGAGTAGGGTAAGGAAGATACGGTCTCTGTGGATGCCGTCCTCACTGGGGCCTAATTGGGTGGTATTGTTCTGTCCGCCCAAAAAGATACTTTGCACCTTTTGGTAGGTAGGACGGCCTGTGTTAAAAGAAAGAAATATAGGAAATATGGAAATTTTCATGACATTTCTACAAAATTTTATATAGTATTAATCAATGCTATAAAATATAGTATCATGGTATTGAACAAATAACTTGAGAAATAAAACAATTATGCAATTACATTCAAACTTCAAAACTCTTTATAATAATATAGCGATTGACTGATATTCATACGGGAACAAACTTCAGATATTTTGAGGAATTCATATAAATAAAGTACGGTTAATCTTCAGATGTATCAATCATTTAAGGAGGTGATTACTCTTCCTTTATTTGCAGGTCATCTAGGCATATGCAATTCATCAAATATGACAAAAAATCGGAAGCTTTTATTCGGAACGATATATTTTATATTTAATTGAATGCAAACAAAGCAAACCTATTCCTTTGCGTTTGAATAGAAATTGAAAAACGATACAGAAAATTTCAAAATGATTCATAATGCTGCAATTACAAAATCATTTTTCAAATGTTTCCCTAGTCTGAAAATATTCTTTTAAATAAAGCTAATATATTCTTATTTTGCAATTATTACTTGAATTAAATATTTGACATCTTGCAGGCGCTGGGATCTTCCATACCCAGTATTTTCTGGTTCTGGGTATTTTAATCAGGAGATTTAGCTGAATATTATATATTGAACATGATGAAGATTAAATATTGAACATGATGAAGATTAGATATTGAACATTAGATATTGAGCATTATTGAACATGTTTAGATATTGAGCATTAGATGAATAACATGAAGTACTTTGAAAATAAGTATTATGATTAAAATAACTATATTAGAAAAGAATCGCCATATTCAATGACGTAGCGTATTTTATGCACTTCCGTAGAAAAAATTTCTCAATAAACAAGTTTTTTTGTAATATGAATTACATTTTGAAGTGCAGATATCAGCCTTATATTTTATCAAGGTTACATATAAAATAAAGTTGAATAACGGATTTACAATGAAAATGAATTATTGATATTTTTCAAATTTAGTATTACAATTTATGTACTTGTTTATGTGTTTCTATGTTAAATCGATTAAAAAATGTAATATGTTGAGAAACACAATGGGTTGGAAATTCTATTTTAACTAATAATTAATAAAAAAATGAAACAAAACAAGTAAGAAAATAAATCTACCACTCTCTACGATTTATCTCTTCTCTCGTTAAATGTTTAATTTACTATTTACATAAAAAATGCTAAACGTATAAAAAATGTCTAATCTCTTTTGATTTATAAATTCTCTTAATCAATATTTATATACGATTTTTAATTACTATTCACATAATAAACACTATGCAGGCGGAAAGAAGGCAATTTAAAGAAAATAATCCGCCATGGAGGGATATAAAATATCTTCACTACTCCAAGAACTCCCACAGTTTAGACACGTCTACCGGATCTGTACGGTAGTTAAATAATAGAAATTATGCGAGCATTATCTTTTAGTTTTATCATCTGACGGGGCGGACATTAGACAAGTCTCTCCTGAACAATATGCCGGCAGTTTCGGATATGGCGCTAGTCGGAACAAAAATATGTATGTATCTCTCTATGTTAATTTACAAAAGAAAATTATATATACTTAAAAATATATAATGAAAAGCAATTTACTTGGTCGTAAATTATTTGGAAGACAGCGTCTACCTTCTCTCTTCTGAAGGACTCATAAAACTTCTTCCTTCATACTTTCTCAGATTTCCTCAACAAGTAGTATATTAAAAACCTGTAAACAATTTCTACTAAGTCATAAACTATTTCTACTAAGTCATAAATTATTTCTGCTATGTCATAAGCTATTTTTGCTAATGTCAGAAGAGGCAATTGTTTTGAAAAAGATGCTATCATCAAGAGGTGGTGTTGAACCAGTAATCTTCAAACTGGCATCTCTACGCGAATGCACTTCCAATTTCATTTAAATAAGTATATTTACTTATTCTAATATTACCATCTAATTATCACACTTCCGAAATATTTTAGTCACCCTATAGAAATATGTGTTATACATAGTTACATAACTACATAGTTACATTATGCATTATGTATAACACATAATACATTAGTTATGTATTATGTGTTATACATAATACATACCTAATATGTGTAAAACATAGTTACATAACGAAATATTTTAGTCACCCTATAGAAATATGTGTTATACATAGTTACATAGATAAATGGAGCTGCCTCAAACGTGGGATTGAGATCCCAACACACTGACCAGAATCCACGTATATCTTAGCACTCAGAATATCCAATACTTGCTGCCATAATTATAATAGCCAAATATGTGGTCGTTAATTTATTTATCTAAATATTCTTTTGGTACAATTTGCATAATCTTAAAAAATTGAGAGATAGAGATTAGCATTTAATTTTAAAATACTTAAATTTAATCCTAGCAATCCCATTGCGTTTTTTTGTTATTTTGCTCGATCCTACCCCGATCCTGACCTGGTTGCTTCCTGTGACTAAAAGGACCTGAAAAATAAACAATAACACGGACAATCTAAAATCATCAATCAATGGTTAAATTCACAAGGTTTGTTTATTTTTAACTTTATTTTTAAAATGCAGCAGTTATGGTGGCGTAAATTATCATAGAAGAAGGATGACACACTAAAATGTGGGGATAATTTTAATTAATTTCCTTTGACTAATATGTCATAAATTTATCTAGTAGTTGTCGCTGGGGATAAGTCGCCATTATGAGTTGTCGGGTGTTATTTGAAAATAAATTGATTAACATAATCATTTACACTTAGCACAATGAAGAGATCTATTTAGTAAAAATTTGAATTTTATTGTAATTATTACTAATGTTATAGACACTCATGTTTAAATATCGTACATATCAGAAGTTAATAATAATTACTGAATATCTTGCTGAAAAGATGCGTGTGCGATACAGTGGTTACTTTTTGTCACTGGCACATTGTCAGATTCATGCTACATCCTCAGATAAAATAAAAATATTGTTACCTTATTGTCTTCTACTACACATCATTATGTCATGCTATGCAGAAAACTGAAATTTTAACACTAAACTGCCAACTCAACTGAATGGTATTTTTGGCAGGACGTCAGCCAGCATCTTTTAGGCTGCACTCAAACTGATCTGCACGTGCAAGTGAGTTAACATTGTTCGATAGGATTTCAGACTGTAAAATAAATTCAAACTGCACTGAAACATAACTGAAATTGAGCTCAATTGCACTGAATTCAAACTCTAAATTGAGCTAACTCTCTTGCATCTGTTGCACGGGGGTAATCTGTGACTCCCCTGGTTCCCATTGGTTCTCCGGCATCTGTCTGCCCATTGGCACACATGCATCTGAGAGGGGGCCTAGTCCGGGCTTCCATTGGAAATCTCGCGAAGCTCGCGGCGTCGACTGAGTTTATGGTCCTTACTTGCTGTGATGTCATCATTTATTGCCTTGATTATAAAGTTATATCCATCCATATAATAAAGCCTGGCGCTATCTTGTCTGAATCTCGTGCCATTTTGTCGATTTGTTATTTTTAACAAGCTATAACACTTTATAAGTCCATTGTTTCACATATTTTTCATTATCTCAGAAGTGGGATTTTTATATAATAATTCTTCAATTTGAAGAATTTTTCGTCTTTATTGAATTAAGAATTCTGGGAAGCTGAAAATGTATTGACATGATGTGTTTTTTAACCCTTCACTTCTAAACAAAATAAGAAACTGCTATGTTGTTGCAACTTTTGCGGAATTGAATTTTTCCTCTCAAATAAACCAATAATGTACGATACCTGCATACAGTAGTTTGCACGATATCCAATCCAAGTTTTAAGAAATAACATTTGACTATTACAACAACGACCTTTTTTCTCCGCACACTACCGTACTATACTTTTGCCACAGAAATTCAAGAGAGCCTTCTCACTAGATGTACGTCCTCGGCTTCTGTGTGACCTCCATAAACGGATCACCGGACAAGTTAATTTAGGAACATTGGATAATAGGTAAGAGTGCCTGTTAACATTCCCTCTTAAAGCGCCATCAGAAATATTTCTTCTATTTGAATTTTTACTACTTCCTTATATACATATAATGTATAAGGAAAGTATTGCGACGGGTGCGAAAATTCGAATTCGAGTTTTCGACGGGAGAGCACGTTTCAAGCTGCCCTGATTGCGAATCGAACATTGTTAAGGTGATGCCTGTGTGTGTGTGTGTGTCACAGAGTCTGTGGAGACGATATCTCACGAATAAATGGATCGATTCGAATGAAATTTGGTACAAAATTACAATCCGTGAATACTGAAAGCCTATTGTTTTCAAACACAATCGAATATTCAGAATCCCCTAAATTTTAGAGTGAAGTTTTGAAAAATTCATCAAAAAATCAAAACCTTTAAAGTTACGCAAATAGATATTTCTTATGTAATTTTTCCTTAGAAAACGATTAACATAAACTTTAGAACGTTAGCATGAACCGTTCTCGAGATATTGCATATTTTGCAAATAAATTTATCAAAAAATCCCATAAATTAAAAAAAATATATTAACTGTTGAGAAATATGTTCATTTTGCATATGTAATATCATGCGATAAATTTGTTGACATCATTCTCGTGGATCTAGCTCGTTCCATTCACGAGAAAATATATTTTGAGTAATACTTTTGCATTTGAAAGACAATCTGCTGTAAGAATAACTTATTTCTAATGCTTGGCAAGATTTTGGCGACGAGTTTGGCGGAATGTCACCAACTTGGCGACTTTTTTCAATGTTGCTAAATTAACGAAAATCTCGCCAAATGGATGAAAATGACGCTACATCAATGAAAATTACGACAAATTGACGAAATGCCAATATCCTGGAAAGAATATAAGTTTCCATTATGGGAATAAACTATTTCCTTTTACTGTAAATGTAATAAATTCATTATATTATATAAGGAAAGCCATATGCTCCCACATCAGATTTTTAACACTTTACAACAAAGTTGAAAAGTGTTTATGACTTTGTTCATTCTATCTGTCTGTCTGTCCGTTAGCACGATAACTGCCGTAAAAATGACTGAATCAAAATGAAATTTTAGTATGTTGTTCAGACGGTCTGTAGAACCTATGGGAATATAAATGAATAATATTACCCAATTAGTTTTGGATTGAACCCGGGTCGAAAAAATGAAATACATTGAGCCCTATGGGACCTAATTTTTTAAACATTTTTTAAGCGGATTTAAAATTCACAAATTGCCTCGAAAATTTTAGGTAATATTCAAATTGTTCCATAAAATATATAAAAAAAATCAGCGAAATATATTCAGTAGTTTTTTAAATAAAAATTAAAATAATAATTACACCTCTTATATGAAACGATCACGTGACCATGATATGAAACGATCACATGATCCACTTCAAAATGATATATGGCATCCATCTTGTTTCAAAATCGTGATTTTTTTAAGTTCTTTTTCATTCATATTGAGTGTTGTATCCGTCCTAAAACTACTTTTTTTTTGCTTAAATTCTGTGCATCTACATACTGAAACAACGCAATGACAATATATTTGAGTTTAAATGCTCATCTAAATTTGATTATTTCTACAACTAAGCCTATTTTTCACCTATGTAAAATGTAAACAGCAAAATATATAGAATGAGTTGTATTAGAATTCCTGTATTTTTTAACACAAAATAATTTAGTCCATGGAGTCTGCATGGCTGATATGAATGAAATATTAATTGATTTCATAAAGAGATGGACGATTTTTTTCGATGAAGTTTCAAGCATAGAGTTTAATTTTTTGTAGCTCCATGGTCTCAAACAAAATGTTTAAATAAAATAAATTATTATAGTATTGTGATGAATGAAATGAATGGGAGAAAGTTATGAATGAAATCCTGTTATTATAGAGAGATCTAGGCGTGTTATTTTTTCTATGACGTCATTTGAATTAATTTCAGTTGTTTTCGATGAAGTTTTCAAATATAATAAATTATCGTAGTATTATGATAATTCTAAAACTATTACCGAGGAATGTATAACATTTTAGAAATGTTTAAACCAGGCAATTTATATTTCAATGCCGTCATTTGAATGAAGTTCATTTTTTTCGATGAAGGTTTAAGTTTTCAAATATAATAATTTAATGCAGTATTGTGATAAGTTTCAAAATATTACCGAGGAATGTTTTGCATTTTAGACTTGTTTAAATAAAATTGCATTGAAGTAGGAAAGTGTTTCATAATCAATGCTTTAAGCATGATTGATCTTTCTTGTTTAAATTGTGTATCTGTCTCTTACAGAATATTATTGACTAGGGAGAACTCTTTATTTGACTCAACCTAACAGTGTTCAGCGCTCACTTGCCACCACGTGGACCACATTTTATTTTGAATTGTTTCTTTAGTGATTGAACTAGGACTATGTGGGCTGCGTTAACTAGCCACTTGTAATTGTTTTACTTCTTTCAATATTCTGCGTATCTCACCCTAATTAATTGCTGTTTTCTTTGGAACGTGTTGTGAATCGCCCTTAATAAAGCTGTCAAACATTGGCGATGTGAAGATTTAGAGCATTGTCCTTTTCTGTGATTTTATTGCATGGTACTTTTTCGTTGTTAGCTGTATGGTATTGTTGTTGTTGAGATCCAGACCGTCCGACCTACCAAAAAGGTGTAAGGTAACTGTTTGGATAGCTGTATGGTGTGGAAATGTCGTCATTTGTCTTCCGTTGGTTTGTTCCATCTTTGAGCATATGCGTTTAAAAATGGTGCTGTTATTTATTAAAACATACTTTTTAACTGGTCTTAAAAATTGCGAATTTGTGTCCAAGTTATGTTATTACACCTGAAATGAAAGAAAAATAGCATGCAATGTTTCCGTGTTGAAAACCACTATAAGGAACCGGCAAATTCAGTATTGCTACGTACACGGAATCAAATTATAGGAAATTGGAGCCTAGTTAGTATAGGACAGGTATGGTCAAGTTTATAGTCACACGAACCGGTCTGTAAAATGGACTTACAGTGTAACAGTTTGCATCGATGGAATGGTTGTAAGATATTTAACGTCCTATAGCATACAAAAGCCGATAAATGATAAATGCAATAACTATGATAAATGATAAATGCAATGTTGAACTGTTAAAATGATAAGATGAATTTTGAGTTCAGGTTTTAGGAATAGCTAGAAGAAACAAACAACTGACATTATGAATTTAAATTCCATTTTTAAATTATTAAAGGAGTCTAAGATAAAAATAATATTGCTTATAGGAAGTTCGTAAATTTTCCTATATGTCTATATTATTCAGTTAGATTTGCACAAAATGTATTGAGTTTGAACACTTCAAAATGGTGTTGCATGCCATCATCAAGAAAAGCGATAAATTTTAATTTATAAGACAACGCCGATAATATTATATTATGATATTTGACATAATTGTTTGGCTATGCAAAATCAAGTTTATTGCAATATGTAGAGTGTGTGACAATATTTTCACATATTTTGATACATAACCCTGGGAAAAAAGGGAATGGTGTGAATATATTGAAATGTATACTATGTTTTTTTTATTTATGTTTATAGCTAGGCCTTTGCACAGACGGAATTGGGATTTGTTTGGCGCCGTTGGGTTGTGTGCGCACTGACATGGATTGTAAATATTCAGAGATTTAATTGCAGCAAAATGTCAAAGTTGAGCTACAAATCTTTGAAAATTTATAGCCCTGTCAGGTGTGGCGCGCGTCGGTGTCCGGTATTTTGGACCACCCTGGTTTTGAATGCCCTCTGGTTCTTGTTTTTTAGTGGAACGCATAAAAAAATTAGCGTCGCTTCTAGACCAATGGTGAAGCATTTTTGGACCACCTCTTTTTTATAGCGTTTGGGAACAGCGAATGAGAGTGGGGGGGGGATTTCCTCCCTGTTTTGTGTCGTTCCCCTTGTTTGTAAAGTTGAAAGTTTTAGAAATTTGAAAAAAGGCTCAGACGCAATCTGAGTTTGATGGAGAAAGGTCTCCTGGGTTCCTTTTGAGCACTTGCGCTAGGAACACATCCGGGCCACGAAGTAGGCGGCACTTGACGACATTTGTAGTGCGGCAGCTTCTGCAAGTTCACTGAACCGGTGCATGTTACCTAATCAGGGGTTACAGACTCTAGGGTAGTACATGTATTTTCCAGAAACAGCTTCTGTTATTTGCAGCTGTGGTAGAAATTAGTAACAGCTAATTTTAGAACGGTTTCGACCATTCTCAGCCAAATCTTCACTACGCAACTGCGTGTACGGAGTGTTGGCGTAGCGCAATTCCGGGATCCTAAGCAGCAGACAAGCCTCTACGAAAACGTATATATATATATTTGGCAAAACCTGTACGCATGCTCACTCAAGAGCCGCTGGGACAAGCCATCGTTTAAGAGGAGGAGAAGGAAAGTGGGCAGTGTGCCCATCTCCAAAATAATACTTGGCAATAACTTATGACCTTATGATATGCAACCTAGTGTTTCCCGGACTGGTAGTGTTTTTCCACGAACCATCGGAATAAATGAACTAATAAACATTCAATTAATTGTGCCACCCTTTCCTACGTGCAGAGGTCAGCTACAGCACTCAGTGAGAGTCCTATGTATGAAGGTATGGAAATTATATATTGATTTTAAAATGTGTACATGAATGTTTAAGTAACTGATGTAATCCAATAGTGTAAGGGCAGGGTTATGATAAATGGGAGTTTTTGCAAAATTGAATATGCATATTGTCTTCTTAACAAAAGTAATTAATTACAAATTTGGATTTTATAAATATGCAAATTAATGCAAAATAAACTGTGCACCCCGAACTCAAGTTTAGGTAATTTGGGAACTCTTTTGTAATTGTGTATGTTGTATATTAATGTTTAAAATTGAGATTTCATGTGTTCCATAAATAAAGTGTTAGTTGGCCACAAAAATGGGAGTGATTATTTTGTTGTAGTAAACGCAATGTACTTTGGTCCAATCGGACCCCACTATACGTTAACGCGGTTGAGCCTGGTGGAACTATTTGGTGAGTATCTTTAATGTATTTATGTGTTTAACTTTTATTGTATTTATGTGTAATTTCACCTCACCACATAGACCACCGAGACCCGTACTTGGTGCCGTGCCGTTCGGAAACGAACCACGGGCTTTTGCTAGATAAATTGTTGTGTGGGAAGCTTAGCCAACATTGCGGGCCAGTACTGAAGATACTGAAGTTGAGTTTTAAATATATACTGTTAGTGTGTAAAGGATAGACGGGGTGCACTTAAATAAATTATCAACGCAAGTAAATAAAAAAAAAAAAAATAGAAGTTAAGTAAAATAAATGCTGTATAAAAATATATACAGAGATAGGATGTACAAAGTATATGAATAACTGTGGTAAAGAGTGTGTTTTCGTCTTTGGAAATATTGTGTATAAAAAGTATATTAGGTGTGTGCAAATTTTAAATCATGTTGTGAAAAGCGTAGGGCTATAACTGTAATATTTTAAAATTACAAAATTTAGATCAACAAAAAATTAGGATTAATTGAAAGTGATTTATTATGTATAGAAATTGGACTAGCAAGTTCAGTGATTAGTTAAGTGAAATAAAATATTATAAAAGTAAAACAAAATTAAAATTGTCTGCAAAATTAAGTGGAAAAATTTAAATATTATAGAGCAGAAATAAATAGTAAGTGTATGCAAATAAATGCAGCACAAGGTGTAGAGCCAGTGAATTTAAAAATAAAATTTGGAAAAGTTTTACAGTATGTGTAATATTATACAAGAATGTTAAAATTAATTCAAATAATATTCTGCAAAATAATTTTTTTTGAGTAGTCTACAATAGTTATTGAATATTTTAGAAGTTGTTCTGCAATAATTTGTTTTTGCGATTCTACAATAAAATTAAAATTAATTGGAAAGCATTCTACAATATGTGTAGCAGCCTACAATGATTTAAAATTAACTTAGATAGTATTGTGAAATATTTTAGTATCCTACAATAATTTTGAAATTAAATTGGAAAGCATGTTGAAATAATTTTGGTAGTCTAAAGTAAATGTAAAAATTAATTGGAAGGTAGTCTACAAATAGATATTTTGTTTAATGCAAAGAAAATAAATATAATTATAATAATAGAAAATTATGTAGATAGAGCAACTATTAAAATTAAGTGAAAAATAAAATAGACAGCACAAGTGTGTTACAAATAGCATATTGCCGCAATATGTGCAAAACATAGGGCAGCAAAAATATTGATTAGTATTTTATGTATTGTGTATTGTATATTATGTATTGTATATTGTGTAAACTGTAGTTTTGAGGAAAACTGTGTAGTATTTTAAGAATTAGTGTGAGGATAGGCATGATAGTTATCCAAAATGCACGGTAGTCAACAAAATCGCAAAATAAAATAAAACTTCGGGAAAAATTGACTGGAGGAAGGCAAGTCCAGCGGATAGTAATATGTGACATATAAATATTTCTGCAACAACAACAGCAAAAAAAAAGAAACAGTAGGAAAGTATCAGCGTATTATCAGTAATGTTTTCAATAAGTAGCAATGCAGTACAACGTAAAATTCTTAGCGCCAGCCATTTATGAAAATTATCAGCGGTTCATCAAGTAGCAGTACAGCAAAATTAAAAAGTTCTAGATTCCCATCCCTTGTATGCAAGTGATAATTAATAAATGAACGGACAATGATAAAAGATAAATAATTTATATGAAAATATAAGTAAAATAAATAAATTTAATCTTAGAAAATATAAGTAAAGTAAATAATTCAGTGGACGTAAAAAATAAGAGATATCTGAAGTATAAATAATATGTAATACAATGATGATTTCAGGAAATTAAAATGTTTGAGAACAAAATAAAACCGGAGACTCGGAAAATTGTGAATTAAAAGAAAATAGCAAATAATTTTTTTTTTCCCTAACAAAATAAAAATTAGTCTACGTTATAAAAATGGACATTGTCAGGTAATCTGTAAGTAGGATAAGAGCAGGGAGTTTTGTTCCTACGAACTCGCAGGGCAGTTGTAAGAAAATAAGATGAGTACAGTCAAAAAGGGGGGGGGGGCAAGTCAGACAACAAATAAAGAAAATTTTTTCAAATACATAAAAATAATAATAAATATAATTTTCAAATACAGGGTAGAATTAACAATAAATAAAATAATAAATAAATAGATCATAATGAGAAGGATAACAATAACAAAATGAGGAAGATAAAAAGATACGACCAGTATTTCTACTTCCTTCTGTCAAAAAGCGTCAGGTAAGAGTTGCGTCCATCTGGACATCATATAGGGCTGAAGTTATCGCTGAAAAATTTATATGAATCTGATAATATATAGCCAAAACAGATATACACAGATATAATGATATACATAAGAGTAGTGAATGGCAGTCGGCCAGTTGCAACTTCAAAAAAAGGGGGGGGGGGACTAACTTGCAAGTAAATTTAAATAACAAAAAATAAAAGGAATCAGTAATCAAAATAAGTAAATAAGTAAATAAAGTAAAAGACATATATATATATATATATATATATATATATATACATAGCACAGTAACAGCAAAATAAATACTTCACCATATACAAACCGGGCGGCCTTGATGACAGGCATCGAATTAGGGTGTCCAGATCGTTGATATCGCTGCAAAATATTTTAAAATCATGACAACAGATGTTTTTAAATTTTGATAGGATTACAAGTCAAAGAAAGAGATATAATCAAAATAAATAAATAAATAAAATAAAAATAGAGAATATTGTAAACAAAGCTTTAAAAATAATAAGAGCAGCTCCGCTTACAAAAAAAAAAAAAAAAACAGCTGACAGCGGGCGGAAGAAGGTCGGAAAAGGCAATGCTTTTCAAACTCTAAGAAGGTCGACTCTTTCGGTAAGAAAAACTGGTTCCAAGACAAGTATGCAGGCGAAGATTCAAGGTCATTCTCTTCAACGCGGGGGAAGCTCAGCATATGTGGATGGCACAAATAGGCATGGGGGGAAATGCATTAATACATAGTTAAGAACTCATAGCAAAAAATAATTATGTACAAGATGAGAGAATCACAGAGGAATAACAATATACAGATTTTAATATAGATATAAGTGAATGACAATAAAAGATAAATTAAAAATAAAAATAAATAAATAAATAACATATAGCTGCGTTAGAAGCATGATTCATTATAGCGAACATATAGCAGGTATTTTATACGCGGGTCGTATATTATAAAATGCGGAAACATTAATTTAAAAGGTGTCCTAGGTAAATCTATAAACTTTATTCAAAAATTTGGGTAGCTCGTGAATTACATGCAAAAAATGCGCCGAAATAAAACATAAAATAAAATTTCAAATCACATGAAAATAGACGTAAAATTAGATTAAAAATAAGTAATAATAACATTGTGAAAGAGAGATCAGGGATTGTTGTTAACACAGTATCAGTGTATGTGACGATTTGGATTTCCCGCCAATGTAGCACGCAGGTCAGATGACAAAGAGAATGAACTGACTTGTAAAAATTAGACAGCCAAAATTCATTTCCACATCAAATGACTCGCGTAAGTGTGAACAGTAGAACATGCTAAAAAAAATGCAAAATTACTTACCTGCTTTTGTGCCTTTGAAATAGAGAGAGAACTGGCGCTCAAAATGACCAGCAGGTCCTTCTCAAAGGCAGTGTGCAAAACGAGCGGATAAATAGCACCGGACCCACTCCGATGTTATGATATGACGTCACCCGACGTCAATACTGACGACCAATACTAGCTTCAGAGAACTGCGCCTGTGCACGGAGATTGTAGTTTATAATACGAACTCATCATCACTCAGCTGTTAAATTTACTATCGTATACTAGTATTATTAGATAGTTTAGAATATTAAATTCTAAGTTATAGTTGATGCTTAAAATGAACTACGCCTGTGCAAGGAGCATTTTGTTTCAATGACGATCTCGGTATTATTCAAGGAGATTTAAATATATTTAAATCTCCTTCGTATTATTGAATAACATAGAATATTAAACACTATAATTGATGGCTAGATGTGATATATAGATATAATTTATTCATTTTGAGAGCCATGTGTCAATGGCACCTAACCAATTTTCCAGATTTCAAAAATTGTTCTGCATAGATGCAATTTAAAAATTATTTGCTTTGTTTATATTATGCAACTCACAAAATCAATCTTCTTTTATTAGTCATGCATCAATTAAATTGTCAAAATGAAACATTGTTCTTTGCAACATTCAAGTTGTCAAGTTCAATTTAAAATTCACAATCATGTGCAAATTCCTATAATATACTAAATGACATTGTTAATCAAAATATTCTATTAAAATATTTAATTTAATGCTCCTAAAAAGAAGTTAAAGAATATCTGTTCTAGCTATACAAAATTATCTTCACGAGCAGATCTGAAGAATAAAATGTCCTGGTCTTGTTTGCAAACAAATTTACAAAATATATGAAGTTGAATAAATATATGCAAAATAAAAGAGCTAAAACTGTATAGGACCCATACTACAACTTATGAGTTTCTAGAATCTTTACCAAAATAAAACAGATGACGTAATAAATTGAAAATATCAATAATTCCGTAATCTTAAAACCTAAAAGGTCGTAATTGATTCCAATATATGCCAAAATATGTGCTAATATACTTGTACTGCTTATATTCTCATAGAGTAGAAGCAGCAGCGTATGCTTGGGGGGGGGCAGGCCCTCTTACTTTTTCAAGGCTTTTTATTGATATGCGTATTTTTCATTTAAAATAACCCTCGCATAATCAAATGCTAAACAGTTGCCCCCCCCCCCCCCACACACACACTTTTTAGAGTCAGGATAAGCCACTGAGTAGAAGATATACCCATGCATTTGTAAAAGATTACTCGGTACTACGTACAATATATGAGTTTCAAAAATTTTTGCAAAAATAAAACAACGACATAATAAACTGAAAATATCAATAATAATAATATTTAAACCTGAAGACCATAATTGACATAATCCAGTCAAAAATGTAATATCGGTGAAATTTATTTTATATATATATATATCTTTATTATTTAAATTGGAAAGGATTTAATAAAAATCAGCTGTCGTATAAACAAATTGGATTTAAATTTGTTGCTAAACGACATGATAAAATTTTCTTCAAACAAATTGGCGGAAAAATATCATCTGCTTAATGCTATATGAAATGTTTAATTGTTCGTTTTTAATTAATATCTGGGCAACCCCTGGTCTTAGAAACTCAAAACATGGACTAAATTTTAAGTCAGAATATTTCAAGGCTATCTACAAATTTCATTTAAATTCGGTTCAGTTGTTCTCCCATGATGATGAGACACACATACAGACAGATTTTCAATTTTATATTTATATAGATTTAGAGAAATAGATTGAAAATAAGCAAAATGAGTAAACTTGCATTATATCTATTAAAAGTCTACATTTGGATAATTTAAATCCAGAATCAGTCATTCATAAATGATATGGTTCAGCTGACAAATGTAAATATGTCAATAGCTAGGAAGAAATTGTTATCCACTCAAAAATTTTACTCAATTTTGTATTTTTGTTATTTTCTTACATATCATTATCAGCTTACGTAGGAATGTACTAAAATTTGTATTTACACAAGACTTTACAGTTATGTGCATATTTATGTTATTTCATATTTTTGACATAGCAGTTGTATAATCTATATAAAGAAAATTGAAAATCTGTCTGTCTGTCTCATTATCACGGGAGAATGGCTGAACCAAATGTAATGAAATTTTATTGGTAACATTGGAATAACCCCACTTAAAATTTAGTATATGTTTCGAGTTTCTAAGACCAGGGGTTGTCTAAATATTAAGATATTAATTAAAAACGAACAATTAAACCTTCCATAGAGATAGCATTATGCAGACTATATTTCTTACCAATTTATTTGAAGAAAATTATGTTATATGACTTAGCAATGGATATAAATCCAATGTGTTTATGCAGCAGAAGAGTTTTATTAAATCTTTTCCGATTTAAATAATAAAGATATGTATACGTATGAAATAAATTTCATTGATATTGCATTTTTGACTGGATTATATCAATTACGGTCATTATTATTATTGATATTTTTGGGGCTTATTGATAGTTTCAATTTATTATGTCATTGTTTTATTTTGGCAAAAATTGTTGTAGCTTGTAGAACGTAGTACGGAAAATCTTCCACAAATGCATGGGTATATCTTCTAATCTATGAGAATATGTTATATCTTGTATCCATCTTACATAGGTAACATTTTAAAATCTCATGCATTTCATCCATTCTTTGTATTTTTATGTGAAACTATTTTTTTTATTCACCAATAAATAAAACTTATTGAAATAGAAGTTATGAAAATGCGAACATACCTGAATAATTTTGAAAATCATTATCATGTTTTATTACTTTCCTTATATACATAATGTATAAGGAAAGTATTGTGACGGTGTCGAAAATTCGAATTCGAGTTTTCGACGGGAGAGCATGTTTCATGCATCCCTGATTACGAATCAAACATTTTTGAAGTGATGTCTGTGTGTGTGTGTGGAGACGATAACTGACGAACGAATGGACCGATTCGAACCAAATTTGGTACAAAAATCACAATCCATAAACACTGGAAGCCTATTGTTTTTATACGCAATCGAATGTTCAGAACCCCCTAAATTTTCGAATGAAATTTTGAAAAACTTGTCAAAAAATCAAAACCACTAACAAAGTTACGCGAATAGACATTTCTTATGTAATTTTTCATTAGAAAACGATTGACATAAATTTTAGAACGCTAACATGAACCGTTCTCGAGATATTGTGCATTTAAAAATAAATATCAAAAAGTCATATAAAATAAAAAAAAAATTCCTATTGAGAAACATGTTCACTTTTCATATGAAATACCATGCGATAAATTGGGTGACATCATTATCGTGGATCTAGCTCGTTCCATTCATGAAAAAATATACTTTGAGTAATGCTTTTGTATTTGTACGCCAATAGCCATTTATCTGCTGTAAGAATAACTTAGTGCATAACGCTTGGCGAGATTTTGGCGACGAATTTGGCGGAATGTCGCCAACTTGGTGACTTTTTGAAATGTTGCCAAATTAACGAAAATCCCGCCAAATGGATAAAAATGACGCTAAATCAATGAAAATGACGACTAATTGTCAAAACTTCAATGTCTTGGAAATAATATTAGTATCTACTATAAGTAAAACCTATTTTTTTTACTGTAAAAGTAGTAAATTCATTACATTATATAAGGAAAGTCATGTGTTGCCCACATCAGATTTTTTCTTCCATGCCATGAACAGTGTGCAAATGATTGCGAAAATCCTCCGACTTCAGTGCTGTAAAATTACAATTTATTTCTTTACAAACATAATTTGTTTTTTCAGAAACTGGTGAATATTTTTTTTATGTCTATAAAAGTTAGATTTACTGGAAAATATATTTTTGCAATTGCACATTTTAGAAAACTTTTCCGTTTTCTGTGAGTTTTTGGCTTGTGAAGTATTTGGTCCATCCTTAAGCTTTGGATCAATATTCATATTTCTCAAAAAGAAAAAATTCACGAAACTTAAATTTGCCGCGAATGCTAAATAAAAACTCCGCTAACCACGAAACAACGTGTACCCTACGTCATCGGCTACGTCAATCGCATCATCGTCAGTAGTGGTTCCTTGTTGGTCGAATCGGAGTGGGTCCGGTGCTATTTATCCGCTCGTTGTGCAAAGATTAAAAGGGGTGGGCGACTGGATTTCCGGTTCTCCTAGCAGTTCGGGGAAAACTAGCTCCGCCGTTGCCTGGCGACGAACATATGTTTTGAGATAAACAGTGGGGGGAAAACGCCTGGACTGACATTTGTATGTTTTGGTCGTATGGCATTGTAAATTAAAATGTGTAAAGTAAAATTGTGAAATTATACAAATGTAGATCAGATAGACTTGTTGTGTGTAAATGTATATGATGCGAACTGTTGAGAAAAAGTGATGGAAAATCTGTAAACAAATAATGATGATGTAAAGTGTACTATATAATATTTTGTAAACCTAGCTTGACTTCTTTTCTGTTCAGGGGGGTGAGAATATGTGACAATATTTTCACATATTTTGATACATAACCCTGGGAAAAAAGGGAATGGTGTGAATATATTGAAATGTATACTATGTTTTTTTTATTTATGTTTATAGCTAGGCCTTTGCACAGACGGAATTGGGATTTGTTTGGCGCCGTTGGGTTGTGTGCGCACTGACATGGATTGTAAATATTCAGAGATTTAATTGCAGCAAAATGTCAAAGTTGAGCTACAAATCTTTGAAAATTTATAGCCCTGTCAGGTGTGGCGCGCGTCGGTGTCCGGTATTTTGGACCACCCTGGTTTTGAATGCCCTCTGGTTCTTGTTTTTTAGTGGAACGCATAAAAAATTAGCGTCGCTTCTAGACCAATGGTGAAGCATTTTTGGACCTCCTCTTTTTTATAGCGTTTGGGAACAGCGAATGAGAGTGGGGGGGATTTCCTCCCTGTTTTGTGTCGTTCCCCTTGTTTGTAAAGTTGAAAGTTTTAGAAATTTGAAAAAAGGCTCAGACGCAATCTGAGTTTGATGGAGAAAGGTATCCTGGGTTCCTTTTGAGCACTTGCGCTAGGAACACATCCGGGCCACGAAGTAGGCGGCACTTGACGACATTTGTAGTGCGGCAGTTTCTGCAAGTTCACTGAACCGGTGCATGTTACCTAATCAGGGGTTACAGACTCTAGGGTAGTACATGTATTTTCCAGAAACAGCTTCTGTTATTTGCAGCTGTGGTAGAAATTAGTAACAGCTAATTTTAGAACGGTTTCGACCATTCTCAGCCAAATCTTCACTACGCAACTGCGTGTACGGAGTGTTGGCGTAGCGCAATTCCGGGATCCTAAGCAGCAGACAAGCCTCTACGAAAACGTATATATATATATTTGGTAAAACCTGTACGCATGCTCACTCAAGAGCCGCTGGGACAAGCCATCGTTTAAGAGGAGGAGAAGGAAAGTGGACAGTGTGCCCATCTCCAAAATAATACTTGGCAATAACTTATGACCTTATGATATGCAACCTAGTGTTTCCCGGACTGGTAGTGTTTTTCCACGAACCATCGGAATAAATGAACTAATAAACATTCAATTAATTGTGCCACCCTTTCCTACGTGCAGAGGTCAGCTACAGCACTCAGTGAGAGTCCTATGTATGAAGGTATGGAAATTATATATTGATTTTAAAATGTGTACATGAATGTTTAAGTAACTGATGTAATCCAATAGTGTAAGGGCAGGGTTATGATAAATGGGAGTTTTTGCAAAATTGAATATGCATATTGTCTTCTTAACAAAAGTAATTAATTACAAATTTGGATTTTATAAATATGCAAATTAATGCAAAATAAACTGTGCACCCCGAAGTCAAGTTTAGGTAATTTGGGAACTCTTTTGTAATTGTGTATGTTGTATATTAATGTTTAAAATTGAGATTTCATGTGTTCTATAAAAAAAGTGTTAGTTGGCCACAAAAATGGGAGTGATTATTTTGTTGTAGTAAACGCAATGTACTTTGGTCCAATCGGACCCCACTATACGTTAACGCGGTTGAGCCTGGTGGAACTATTTGGTGAGTATCTTTAATGTATTTATGTGTTTAACTTTTATTGTATTTATGTGTAATTTCACCTCACCACAGAGTGATCAGAATTTTGTAGTTAAACATATTGAGTCATAATTATTAAGTCATAATTATCACTTGTATTTTCACATTCATAAGAATATTCTATTGTTACATGATTATTTAAATTTGCTTTATCAAAAATAATCATCTTATATATACATTTATATAATCTTTCTATATGCTAATCCTTCGAAATAAGTCATTAGGTTGAAAAATGTAACTACCTTTACAAAGATATGTTTGAAGGATCAATTTAGATTAACGGAGTTTATCTTTTGAGAATATGAATCCATTAGATGCATATTTAATACATGATAATTAGAGAGTCATGTTAATAGAAATCTTATTAAACAATGAAGCCCCTCGAGCTTCAGATCATAACTGAAAGTTTCAGCTTTACTAGATTAGAGAATTTTTCAATATTTAATAAATTATATAATAGAAAATTTATATTTGAGTAACAGCATCAAATAATTAATGTAAAAATTATTTGATTGGAACTTTTAAACTTCTAACACTATGAGTAATTTTCTTGTTGATAAGACTTTACATTTATTTTGTTCTACGGAATCTATTAATGACCAGAATGTAAAAAATTTCATTATATATTTCTATGGATTAAAATATACACTGAACTATGCTTATATTGTTGGAGATATTTTTACCTCTTGTACAGGGTGTTTCTAAAGTCGTGCAACCCACATTTCGTTTGAAATTTTCCAATACAATAAAAAACAAAAATATGAAATATTCACAATAAATAGTTTAATGTCTGCATAACATCGTGTGTTACAAAAAATGCTGAAACTGACAACCACTTGCTGCCAAGCACAGCTCTACTCGACGACAGGTATTTGTAGCCACACGATGCAGCATATCGGTGGGAATGGATGCAGTGATGTTGCGGATGTTGTCCTTCAAGGCTTCAATTGTCCTTGGATTGTTTTTATGTACACGTTTTTTGAGATAAGCCCATAGAAAGAAATCAGAGGCAGTTAAATCAGGGGATCTGAAAGGCCATAGTCCACGTGAAATGACCCTATAACCAAACACTGATTCAACGACTGCAAGCGATTTTCTTAAGGTATGTGAGGTGGCACCATTTTGTTGAAAATGTCCAAACTGGCATTCTTCGTCCGTTAACTGCTCAAAAAATTCCTCAAAACTAGTAATGTAAACATCAGAGTTCACAGTGTTCTCAAAGAAAATGGGACCGATTATTCTGCTCCGTGATTTATTCCTCACATTTCGTGTTTCAAAATGTTTGCGAAACGCCGAACGAATAGTTTTGTAAGAATTAGTCTTCAAATAATGCTCCACAATTAATACACGCTCCGGTAAACTGAGCGCCGTTTTAGAACTATGTAAACTGACTCTGTACTTACAACGTCATCTATTCTGCATTATATGATGTATAAATAGCGCTAAATTCAAACATCTGTCTCTATATTTATGAAAAACATCATCCGGAATGTGGGTTGCGCGACTTTAGAAACACCCTGTATAAAATATTATCGTTCCATTGTGGCGTAAAAGATGGATTAAAAGGTCTGTAGATGGATTAAAAAAACATCATGGAATAAATTTTTTTTTCTTACACCAAAAGCCAATTATATCACCTAATTCTCTTGTTTTGGCTTATTAAAGGCTATTAGAGAGAAATTAATATTGTAGTTGTATCATTTGCTTAGTTACATACTACCTTCTAGGAGATAAATTATTTCATCTTATGCAGCATATTTTAGAAATAATTAAAATGAACAGTGTAAGTAAAGATAGTAATACACACGGATTATTTATTTTTCACGTTAATTAGCATATATAATAATTAACTATATATAACATATGCATTATTTTATGAACATATTTAATAACATATTATGGTAATGAATAGCATTGTATGGTAATGACTCAATTAGTTATGGCGTTTAAAAAGCATTTCAAAGGCACATCTGTTGGAAAAGTATAGTTTAATACACCTCTTGGGAGAAATAATTACATATTAATATATTAAATAAAAAATACATGAAGAGACAAATAAATATTCATCTTAGTCATTAATGAAGCTTCTTGAGATTCGAAATTAGCCTCGAAGTTTGTGAGAGACGTAAGAACAAGAATGTTTCAATGCAGAATATATTTGGATAAAGAAATGTTTACATTTTAATACCTGTTTTTCCTTTAGTTTACCGATTCTGCCATTTTAAATAAAAGTGGTTTAATGTATGTGTGGGACGTAGAAAAGAAAACTTAAAGTTAAACTTATAATTGACATTAATTATTATTAATCATTAAATACATGGCCGTTGATCTCATAAAGTGGAATTAACATTCAAACGTGCATTGCTCGTTGTTGTGCCGCAATAAACCCTCCAATTATTTTTACCTTTTGTGTAAGTCTTGAAAAGAATTATTAATTAATATTAAAAGATTAGACTATTTAAAACTTAAACAATATCATTTATTAACAACATCAATTTATCAAAAGCACCAATTTTCATAAATATCAATTTTCATTTATTATCAATTTTCATTTAATTATTTTAGCGAGGGGAGATATGCGACTAGAATTATTAGTTTTACCGTTGTTGTCTAGGACCTGTTATTATGAGCACATACCTTCAAGTTTAGTCTTGGGCTCATCATCTCGCTTGTATCAGTCTTATACTGCCATAACTCTGTGGTGTGTGGCTCCTCCTCGTACTACTAATGCACTCGCCATTTGATCTACCTCCATGGGACACTCAACAACTACTCGTACTTTAAGTCAAAATTCGTGATTATTTTCTTTTCATGTCTGATCTCCATTTCTGCTCCTCGTTGTCTATCGTATGCTACTGCACTCTCATTTTGTCTATAACTGAAACTCTTGTATTTCGTCCACAACTCTGGGGTGTGTGGCTCCGAACTCTCATTTCTTTCCTCTGACCCAAGCTGTGGTTCCTTCGGCGGGGGGGGGGGATAGCTCCGCACTTCTTCCCCTTGGCGCTCATTGGTTCTTCTCTACCCAATGGCATCATTTCGCATATAGCAAGGCCCCTCTCAGCCCCTTTGGTCTTGCACACCTAAATGTATAATCCTTTTGACCTGAAAGTTCAAGTCCTCATAAACTTCAGTGCCAGCCAGTCTGCACGCTTTGTTCGGCGTTCTGGCCACAATAAATACTCAAATAAAAGTGTCTCATGTGAGAACAATTTCTGGTCTCACAGTATGTATGTGCGATTTTGTGACTATGACATTTTTCTGATGACGTATAGAAAATATGTAAATTAAATGTAACTGTTTTTAAACTAAATGTAACATTCTGTTTTTACAAAATAACTGTTAGTGGTTCAAAAACTCATCCAAGCACTTAGCGATATTGAGCAACGTTAATCCAATTTCCATTTTATTACTGTTTTTTGGGAAATTTACAAAGCATTGATGCGTATCAGATAAAGTAAAAACAAATTAAGATTCCAGTATGTCACAGTCTTTAGAAATTACAACGTTGTTCTTAGGGAGACTATTGCATAGAGCTTTAACTCCAGCTGTAAACAATTTTAAATACATTTACAATCTTACATAATAAAGGAAGATGTCCATGTGTCTTTATTACAGTCTATGCAGTTTGTAGCGAAACTTTAGTGTCAGAGACCATGAAATTTGGTTAACAGGTACTTCAAAATCGGAATATGTGCATCCCATAACACTTTACAACAAAGTTGAAACGTGTTTATGACTTTGTTAATTCTGTCTGTCTGTCTGTCTGTCTGTCTGTCCGTTAGCACGATAACTGCCGTAAAAATGACTTAATCAAAATGAAATTTTAGTATGTTGTTCAGACGGTCTGTAGGACCTATGGGAATATAAATGAATAGTATCACCCAATTAGTTTTGGATTGAACCCGGGTTGAAGAAATAAAATACATTGAACCCTATGGAACCTAATTTTTCAAACATTTTTTAAAATTCACAAATTGCTTCGAAAATTTTAGGTTATATTCAAATTATTCCATAAAATATATAAAAAAATGTCAGCAAGATATATTCCGTAGATTTTTAAATAATAATATGACACTTTCCTCCAGTCCAAACATATACCTTATATATTTTCTGGTAGATCTAACGGTCTAGATCGAAGAAGAAGAAGAGGGAGAACGGGAACCCAACAGCCCAGTTGTTATCGCGCAGGGATTGCACTCGAACGATTCAAATTCCATTCCCGCCTCTGCCCAAACTATTGCCGTGTTCACGCAGAGTATGGGCACGTTAAATACGTGGGTCCGTAAGTCCTTCCATGAGGTTGGGATAGGGAAGGAAGGTGCGATCTTTGTAGATGGCTTCCCCACTGGTTTCCGGTCGAATTTGGGTGGCACTTTTCGGTCGTCCCAACAGATACCTTAGACCTACGGGTAGGTCGGACAGTCTGAGTTGAAGAAGAGGGGATTGGGGTGTTAACCTTCCAGAGATATCCAATTTGAGATTTTTGAAGTTTTGTGTATGATTTCAAGAGTTGGAGTATGGTGTTATCTGTATCTGTATTATGTAAGTAGTGGACACTTATTTGGCGGTGGCCAGTATATAAATTGGTTTAATTATACTGAGGTTGTTGAAATTAAAATTTCAATTGCGTCATGCAATTTTCACTATAAATTATATGTATATCAATATAGATATTTATATTAATAAAATTTATTTATATTCTAATTTTATATAAATACACTGATTTAACTATTGGACAACGCCGAGTATATTTTCTAGTTTGGGAATAAAATAAGACAAATTGTATTTTTATTTATTCTCAAAATTTAAAATTAATTAATTAATATTTTTCATGAGAATCTTAGTAAAATTAATTTATTCTTCATTTTTGAAACAGACATAGTTTTTATGTTTTCAATATACATATTTATTTATAAACATGCAAAATGTTACAATGACGAGTGAATTATTTATTGAATATACATATCATTTCCAAACAACCGTCTCCAGGGTTAATCTTGATTAAATTATGACTTCCGAGAATATTTTTATTTTAGTGTTATTTAAATTAAATATGAATATCTCTATAATTATATGTTTTAATGAAATATGGTAATTAGAGAGTTCTATAAATATTAATCTTAAATAATAAGATCTTTGTGATATATATTTCTATTCTTAATTAGAATTTACTTCATGTATCTTACCACATACGAAGGCATGGTTTTAATGATTAATTTATTTTTTTAAAATAGAAACCAGTTTCTGAATATTCTTTGCTTCCTTATCTTTCCTTATAGTTTTGTTTCCTTATAAGTATAATATACTCTCTGTTGCAAAAAAATATATATGCACCCTCAAGAAATTGAGCTACAACCGCGAAACTCAGTATGCAGGTATCGTTCGAGGAGATATGAAAATGATCAGAATTTGTGGGGAAAAACAACATTTCATTAAGAAATGAAGGCAGCCAGAGGAGAGTATAATTAAGTGCAAATCCTCTCCTTCCAGCTGTACAAGACCACACCCGGTGTGGAATAGAAATAATTGAGTCGCTTATGTTCCTCGGCGGAAGATTTTCTACAAATGTTACAACTGGTCAGATAATTCAGTGTTATTCTGATAAGGCTGCAATTGAAGTCCTAGCTTATCCCAGGCATATTCTATTGGTGATAGGTCTGGGGACATGGATGAGTAGAGAGGGTATTAAATACTTGAAGAAATAACCGAAAAAGTCGTGCAGTATGTGGTCGAGCGTTGTCTTGTTGGAAAATGAAATCTGGGCGTATTTACACTGTATGCAATGCAATGGACTGCAGAATGTCGTCTAAGTATAAACTAGCCGTCAGATTGGCTTTCGATAAAATGATAGGAGTTCAGCTGTCCCACGACATGACTCCCCAGACTGTCACACCACGTGTAATGGCCGTGTGCACTCGATAAAAATATGCGAGATCGGAACGCTGACCAATCCTCCTCCACACAGGTAGGCGTCGGTCACAGCACGGATCCGTCTCTAAAGACAATATGCCTCCAATCGGACACTGTCTAAGCTGACTGAGCTTGCCGCCTCTGCCTATAATAAGGGGGTAGTGGTAGGCGCCTTAATGAATCTCGACACATAATTCAATCTTTTGCCAGTTGTCTCTGAATAGTATCCCTTGTTACACGATACATGGATGATGGCTGATAGTGACGCCATTGGTGTGGATGTGGCAACTCTCCCGACTTCTCGATCCTCTTGAACAGTTGTATGTCTGGTGCATCCTGAGCCTCTGCGAAGCTTGCATGTTTATCTTTTATACACTGTTGTTCACACTGAGCAACTGCCATATTAATCTGATCAAGATGGCGAATCATGCGTCTGTTGGAACAACCAGCTTCCCTCAGACAAATGATGTGATCTCTCTAAATTTGACAATTGCTCGAAGCGCCATCGAGTACGTCTCAAAGGCATCTTTGTATACTGGTTTCAGTATCAAAACAGAAAATTCAGTTCAAATTACCGGGAATGAAATCACCGGCCATTTTAAATGCTTCACGATGCGTCGTACTCAGGAGCGCTATAACATCATTGGTTCTGACAGTTGGATTATTTGCATAATTCTTAAAACTTCATTTGCGAGTTTTGCGACTGTAGCTCATTTTCATTTTTTTATGGATGCATATAATTTTTTGCAACAGAGTGTATTTTAGTTATTTGAATTGTGAAAATTATCGTTGTAAGACAAGCTAATATCGGTCCCGTTATAAGAAAGTGTGCGTTTTGAGGTATAATGACAAAGCAAAGGCTTATGACTGTGTGCGCCTGCGAAGGATGTACACAGGTGTGGGACAGCCCTGTGGTTAGTGAGCGGAGATTGCACTCAGACGAATCGAGTTCGATTCTCAGTTCTGCACAAACTATTCGCGTGTTCACGTGGAGTACAGACAAGTTAAATAGGTGAGCCTGTAAGTCCTTTCAAGTGGTAGGTGTTAGGCGAAGGAGAGTATGGCCCCTGTGGGCGCCACCCCTACTGGGTTTCTATCTAACTTAGTTGACACTTCCCGCCCGTCTAAATATGTACCTTACACTTTCGGGTAGGTCGGACGACCTGGGTTAAAGAAGAAGGGTGAATAAAAAGCACGCTCTCACTCCGCAGAGAAGATCTGCGTAAAGCTATCACAGAGGTTAGTGAGATTCAGCGAACATATCCCGGAGCCACAAAAAGCATATTACGCTTGAGCATTAGGCCGCGAGCTCCGGCTCTTAGTATGAACAGAGAGCAGGGTGAGGAGTCTCTTAGTGCCAAAGGAAAAAAACGTATTTCCTATTTTCAGCAGTTTGGTGGAATGAATCAGTGTTAGCTGTTAGAAACTGTTATTTGGTGTTCGTAGTGATGAATTAGCTGTTAATAGCAACTCATCTCTAATGTACATGATCATAATTTCCAATCATTCACTAATTTTTACAAAGTCAAATTAATTATATATTTTACAACATTTTGAGTAATTATGTTATATGAATTCGATCATATATATTTTTAACACAAAATAAAAATGTTATTTCTCTTTTATAATTCCATACTAATATATCATCATGAAAATAGACGAAAGATTTATTGGATCCATTACTATAATCAACCATCTAAATCTCGATACAAAATTGCCAACAATTGAGTTTGGGTGTGGTCAGTAGAAAATTTTTTCTAACCAGTGATAAAAAAGGAAAAATAAGACTTGCATTATTTATTGCACCATAAGTGCTCCATCAGAAAAATAACATAATGATGTGAAAAAATGTTTTTTTTCAAAAGACCGATAACGTATAACAATTTTCTAAACGATTAACAAAAATATACAGATCAAAAATAGTAAATTTCTCTTTCAGGACTAAGATGAGCTATTCCAAAAAACATGTCCCTTGTCGATTGAATGTTGATTGATATAAATGTTTTTTATCTATTGCTAGGCATGGTTTTAAAGCACAACGGGTATTACTGCTGTTATCAGATTACAAATTATTTTAGTTCACTGATGAATGCATTAAAATTAGGTTATTACAAATATTTTAAAGGAATCACAGCTATTTTTATTAAGCTCGAAATAGTGTTAATTGTCTTTAATATTTCTATTAATACACATTATTTTTGACTTGAACAATGAACAGTGAACATATCTCATAACGTCTTTGAGACAATTGAAATTATAATGTTCATCTATCTACAGCTCTCAAGGAACTACAGTAATTGGTATGGTTTTGAAGCTTAAGGTGAATCGCGTACCAAAGAATGTATGGAGTGTTACCATATTCACTTCATTTTTACAAATTCTTTGTTTGTAATTTACCGACAATTCTAGTTTTATCAATTATTTCTAAAAGTTCGACAGTGGGTTTTTGACTGGATTTGACTATTGTGACCATTGCGGATCTGTGCTTTCAGTATTTATATTCCTGCGTGAACTTTTTAGAAGGAACTTAAAACAGATTTGTTTTTCAATATTTTTTTCTATTATTTAATATGCGTTTTCATTTCTAATCGCTGTGTCAGGACAATACAAAGGTATAATACATCATATGATACTATATTGGACATTAGTGGACTAGAATTAGTAGACATTTTGCCAGTGAAACGCATTCCCTCGGGTACCAAATTAGACAGCTTATAGTACACTCTTAGTACCTACAGTTTAATACTAAACGTACCATTACCGGTTAAATGAACGGCTGTAAATTTTGATTAAAAAATTCGCATATAATGTTATCGATTTTCCTCACTACTTCATGTCTTTTTCTATTAAATGCATGCAACCAATTTTTTCAATATTTATTTTTTTTTCCTATTTTTATATGATGAAGATATATAGTCTAACGATATCTACCAAGACCGGATATTTGATCGGGAGAAAAATGTATTGCCTTATAAGGTTATCGGGTCAGAAAATATGATGTACATGCACATTAAACATATTTTCATCCATTTCATGCACATTTCTGCAATGACTGCTGCATAGTAAGTTCAGTGTAAAATAATTGTGTATTAAAATTTCAATAAAGTGCGTAAAATTTCAAGTTGCAAGAAAAGGTGACAAAAACTAAAAAGTAATACTAGTTAGTTTATATTTGGTTTTTAGAGCGGTACTTCATTCCTTATCTTCACCCTGAAAAAATATCGAAACATTCAAGACACCCAGTTTTTAGAAGAAATTAATAGCATAGCTGCAGAGTTTTCGGAAATTGATGAAGGTGAACTTTCTGAAAGTGAAGATATATTATTTGAAAATGATTATGATCTTTTGGACACTGAGTGTGAGCCTACAGATACCGACGATGAAGCGGAGAATATTTTAAATATAATACTTAGCGGACGAAAAAGAATGAGATATCTCTCAAGTTCTGAAGATGAGAGTGAAAAAATGAGCAGTATATTTTGATTGATGGCACTGTTTGGGAAGAAATGCAAATAGGTGCTACATCTGGTAGAGCAGCACTTCATAACATTTTTCAGGGAAGAATCAGTTCCAACGGGATATGCAAAATGTAATACTATAAAAAGACTACATTTTCGTTGATAATTGACCACCGTATTATGAAACATATAAGAACATGCACAATAGAAGAAGCAAATTACTTTAAAGTATATTACTTTAAAGGTACTTTGTTTAATATTTCCTTACTAAAATCAATATTATCTGCATCCAATCAGACAAAATAAAGTTTTTATCTAAAAACCAGTTATTTGATCGGTTACGGTACAAATAGGTATATTGAGTGTCGTTACGTTTAGTGTTAAAGGGAATTCCGAAACCAGAACGACCACCAATGCATATTCAGAGCTCGTCCATTACACTCTGGGTTCAAACTCTTTGCCTTTGGATCCGAAACTCAGCGGCCTGACCGCTCGGCTTCAAAGGTGGCGTTTTAATAAATACTTAAATATAGTGAAACGCCATTTAAAATAGAATTTTTTAATCATAAAAATATTAAATTATTATATTTTTAAATTATATATAATTTGATTCTACACAAATTTTACCCTCTGGAAATAAAACTTTTGTTGACAAGAAATAGATAAGAATTCCTTCCAACCTAGATTAATTTACCATTGCATGCGACAGATTACTTCTACAAAAAAGTTCTTTGAAACCGTCGAAGACGTTCATCTGCATCCTTATAGACTTGAAAATGTTATTCACTTCCTATAAGATAAACAAATTCCAAACATTTCGTACATCGCAAATAAACGATGACTTATAACGTTTTTCTTGAAATTTTCTTGATTTTTTTCTTGAAGAAAAATCTAAAAGTCCTCCAAATTCGCAAATCAACGCCGAAACTGTATACTAATTCCTAAAGGAAGAATTTTTCTACCACGTTGCGAGTATACACGTGATTGTGTAAAAACATTTTTGATAAATTATTCTTTAAAGGGCGATTCAAAAATGTTCTGAGAAACTTCTTTGGAACTTACTAAATTTATCATCGCGTTATTCCGGACGCTTAGTAAAATAGTATCGCTTTTGGCACACGTAACATCATTTTTTCTTTTGCACTGAAAGTTCTCTGAAGGCACCAAAGAATTAAAACAAATTGGGACAAGCTGATACTACTTTTGATAAATTTAATTTAAAGATAGAGTTTTGCGTAGGTCACAATTTATCACTTTTCATTGGTTTAAAAATAGTTTAAAATATACGTAAGATCTTCTCTTTCGCATGCCATGATTTTCATATTTACAAAGTGCTTTTCGAATGTTATTGAAAAGACCAAATTAGCCAAGTCATATGGGCTTTATGTAATTAATGCAGATGCGAGGTGTTTGTAACATGCAAAAATGATTGATGTTGATACAGTTCCGTCATATCAATATTGATGTTGATATGACGGAACTGTATGTTATTACTTTAATCATATACATAATGTATAAGGAAAGTATTGTGACGGAGTCGAGTTTTCGACGGGAGAGCACGTTTCAAGCATCCCTGATTACGAATAAAACATTTTTGAAGTGATGTCTCTGTGTGTGTGTGTGTGTATGTGTGAAAGTATGTGCGTGTGTGTGTGTGTGTGTGTGTGTGTGTGTGTGTGTGTGTGTGTGTGTGTGTCAGTAAGTCTGTGGAGACGATAACTGACGAGCGAATGGACCGATTCGAACGAAATTTGGTACAAAAATCACAATCCGTAAGCACTGGAGGCTTATTGTTTTTATACGCAATCGAATGTTCAGAACTTCTCTAAATTTTCGAGTGAAATTTTGAAAAAAATCGTTAAAAAATCAAAACCGCTTATAAAGTTATGCAAATCGACATTTCTTATGTAATTTTTCGTTAGAAAACGATTGACATAAATTTTAGAACGCTATCATGATCCGTTCTCGAGATATTATACATTTTTTAAAAAAAATTATCAAAAAGTCATATAAAATAAAAAAAAGAATCCTATTGATAAACATGTTCACTTTTCATATGTAATACCATGCGATAAATTTGGTGACATCATTCTCGTGAATCTAGCTCGTTCCTATCATGAAAAAGGATACTTTGAGTAATACTTTTGTATTTGAACGCCAATAGTCATTTATCTGCTATAAGAATAACTTATTTCCGCGTCAATAACGCTTGGCGAGATTTTGGCGACGAATTTGGTGGAATGCCGCCAACTTGGTGACTTTTTAAATGTTGCTAAATTAACGAAAAACTCGCCAAATGGATAAAAATGACGCTAAATCAATGACGATCATTGGTAATGACGACATGGAAAATGACGACTCATTGAAGAAAATTCAATATCTTGCAAAGAATATAAATAACTACTATAAAAATAATCTATTTTTCTTTACTGTAAAAGTGGTAAATTTATTGCATTATATAAGGAAAGTCATGTGTTGCCCAGATCAGATTTTTTCATTTGTTAGCAAATAGGATAGACGAATCATGCACAGAATTCGTCTAGAGACTGTTATTAAAGTAAGGATCGGGTCGGGTTTCCATTGCAGATAAAGTAATCTATGGGTCGGTTACATGCTTACTATGCGCTCGTATACAAGAAAATTCGTCTGTATGCAAGAAAAATTAACCTTAATGCCGCAACAGAATTTGTTGATATTGCAGTGACTGTTTATTGTATGGAAAACTAATACATATGATATATTAATTATATGCAATTAGGAGATACTGACGTTATAATAATGAACTTGTATAATTTTCGACTGGTTGCAAAGAAACAAGTTATTTTACAATAGTGGGACGTTAATAATGTCTCACTTAGTTGGGTTCCTAAGTCATTATCCCTTCCATTACTCAAGCCGGAATAACATGAGAAAATCTGATGTGGGCAGCGCATGAATTTCCTTATATAATGCAAGGAATTTACTTCTTTCACAGTAAAAAAATGATACGTAAGATCCACGGTACGGTAATTTTACGTTGAATTGTACATTTTACCCTTTTCCGTTTGACAACATGTAAAACTATTTCAAAGTACCCAATTAACTTATATTTCACGCTACTCTAAACTGAAAATTATCAATATTGATAGCATTCGCAATAAGTAATATAGTCAGTATTTAATAATTATTTAATAATTATTTCATCAATTTAACGTATTTTCGTTAACTTGGCGATATTTCAATAGAATAGCCAAAAAATTCGCCAACTGTGTCGTGAAGCATTACAGACAAACGGAGATAAGAGCATTTCTTATATATACTAGAAAATATGCCCATTGTATGACGGAATTCATGTCAAGATACAAAAGTATTACCCAGCGTGTCTTCTCTCTTGAATGGAACGTACTAGATCCACGAGAATGACGTTAACAAATTTGTAGCAAAATTTTACATATGAAACGTGAACATATTCCACAACAGTTAATATTTTTTTAATTTTATGCGATTTTTTTTTTCATAAATTTATTTGAAAAATGTGCAATACCTCGAGAACGTTTCATGCTAGCGCTCTAAAATTTATGTCAATTGTTTTCTAATGAAAACTTATACCAGAAATGATTACTTACATAACTTTATTGGACATTTTGATTTTCTTAAAATTTCATTAAAAAATTGGACAGGAGGAGGGCAGGAGTCTTTTGAAAATTTGATTGCGCTTAAAATGACAAAGGGTAGCAATAACCTCAGCTTTGCAAAAAACTAGAAGGAGAGGATTGGTACTAGTTCCTGGACAACTGCAATTGCCACAACTGAGGAACATAGTGCTGCTCTGGATTATATGATTAAATAACCATTAAAGTAAATTGGATTTCAGAGCAGCTTACAGATATAAGAATATGAATTCTAATCCTGTAAAAAAATCAAGAAATGTTAAAATAAATAATTAGTTCTCTGTATATTAAACAATAACTGCAAATAATTTTTGTATGGTACACATAAAAAATTAGAGTATTACTACAGTATTGCGTGGAATATATTGACGAATTTTAAATATACATAAAATTTAACTAAACCATCTTTTGATAAGTTTATTTACAAGGTTTATTTTCATTCTTGATTTTAATTTTTAATTCAGCTAAAAGGAAAGTTACGTCCTCTGTCATTCAACAGAGCTAAGAGCATTGTCCTAAGAAATTAAAATAGAATATGCTTACAAATCATTTATATTTAATCATTTACATAGCTACATATTCGAATAATGTAAAATACACCAGGCATAATACGTATTATCTTTTATATGTTCTACATTCCATAAAATTGTTTGATAAAATGGTAAGATTATCAATATTTTGGATTGTATGAAACAAATGCAAATATTGTAGACTGTACATCATTTTATTGGGACTTATTTTTCCAATAAATGAATTTATGTACCGATAAGTTTGGAAAAGTCAGTCAATTCCTTTTACAATGTTTTTCGAGCTATGTAACAAGCAGTTTTCTAAAGTCGCAAATAATTATATTCTGACAATAGGGAATTTTACAAGAGGTGATACATTTGATAGGGTGATGCATTTTGAGGATGAATCGTTTAGACACAGGTCATGTTGAAAACTCGGGTGGGCTGGGTTTTCGACATGACCTGTGTCTAAAGGGTTCATTCACTAACCTTTAGATTCAAAAGATTGGGGTTCGGATTCAAGGTTTGGATGAAAAGATGAGCAAAAAATACATATTTGTTCAGAAACGTTTTTAAGCTTTAGGTTACAGTTACAGTAGTTATATAGGGCGATGAGGATAGGAGAGCAAGCATTAAAAACAAACTTTAGAAATTTATCAGAAAAGCGTTCAGAAGGTATTATGAATGAAGATTATGTCAACGAAGAAATCAATACCGATAAGCAAGGAAGATATAATCTACATGGAAGAAGAAGTGCCGCGCTCACAGCCAAAATTTTTTATCTTTTTTGTGAAATAGTTTGCAAATTTACAATAACTTGAGATCTATATGTGTCATACTTTCAATACGTATCAGATTCATTGTTTTTTGTAATATTTGTTTTCATTTTTTCAAATGCTAATAACTTTTTAACACTTTACAACATAGTTGTAAAGTGTTTATGACTTTGTTACTTCTGTCTGTCTGTCTGTCCGCAGGATAACTGCGGTAAAAATGACTTTATCAAAATGAAATTTAATATGTTGTTGAGACGGTTTGTGGAACACATGGGAATGTAAATGAATAATGTCACTCATTTAGTTTTGGATTGAACCTGGGTTGAAAAATGAAATACATTGGACCCTATGGGACCTAATTCTTCAAACATTTTTTATGCTAAGATAAAATTCACAAATTACTTCGGAAATTTTAGGAAATATTCATATTATCTTATAAAATATATAAAAAAGTTCAACTTTATTTTTAAAATAAAAATTAAAATAAAAATTACACCCACATAATATGAGGAAATCACGTAACCCACTTTAAAATAAAATATGGTATCCATATTTTCTTCCCAGAGTAAAAATGGTGATTTTTAAAGTTCTTTAAAATTTATATTTAGTGTTGCAACGCAATTACAATATTTTTGAGTTTAAATGATCATCAATCTTTGATTATTCTACAATGAAGCCTAAATTTAATGGATGTAGAATGTAAACAAGTGATTGTACGATGAGTTGAATAAGAATTTCTGAATTTTTGTCGAGCAAAATTATTTAACTCAGGAGTCTGGAATAAAAGTGTATGACATAATTGTTCAATGCTTTTACATAGAGAGTCAGCCGATTTTCATTTCTTTGACGTTATTTGAATATAAAGTTCATTTTTTTCAATGACGATTAAAATTTTCAAGTAAATTAAATTATTGTATTTCTGTGATAATTAAAAAAATAGCACGACTGAATGTATCGCATTTTACAGATGTTTAAATAAAATTGCATTTCAGTTGGAAAGTGTTTCATAATGAATGTTTTATGCATGATTGATCTTACTTGTTTTAAACTGTGATTAATTAAATATTTTATATGTTATACCCTAACTCTGACTTCGATTAAATGAATATTAATAATGATGGTGTGTATTCTGTATTAAAGTAAATACGAAAACTGGAGTTACCTTTAATTAAGCCTTGGTAAATTTTTAGTAGGCAAATGAAATTAATTTATATGAAAAAATGTCTGACGTCTTTCCAAACCCTCCAGAAGCAGCCCGGTGGTAAGAAGACTGAATCTTTGCATTCCTATAGTTTCGACAATAGGGCAGAATCTAATGGAACTGAATTTTCGATTTCTCCTATACATGTGGTCATAGTGATAAAGGGGTGCCCAAATCTTCTTTCATATCCTTGCTAAACTCTCTGGTAATCTAGAAGGTTAAAACTTTTCTCACTTATTGACTATGTCACAATTACGATGTCACAATTACGATGTCACAACCAGAAATTATTCTTCACGTCAGCCCCGTTGGTCGGAAAGTTCGCTTTATGATCTCATGTTGAAGTATGCCTTTCTCGTGGTTCGAAGTTGTTGATATTGCAAATGCATATTTTTAAGGATTCAATGGTTATAAATTGTTTTTCAGTACAATGCTAGTAGTATATTGTACAATTTCTCAATATACCTTTGTCGAAAGCGTACAGCTATATTTCTGATAACCATGTCATAGCTTGACGTATTACCACATAGGTGTTTATTCCGTCCAATATGGCAACAAAATAATCTGATGTGGGCCGCACATGACTTTCCTTATATAATGCAATGAATTTCCTACTTTTACAGTGAAAAAATAGATTATTCTCGTAGTCGATACTTATATTCTTTACAGGATATTGAATTTTCGCCAATTAGTCGTCATTTTTATTGATTTAGCTTCATTTTTGTCCATTTGGCAAGATTTTCGTTAATTTAGCAACATTTAAAAAAGTCGCCAAGATGGCGACATTCCGCCAAATTCTTCGCCAAAATCTCGCTAAATTTTACTGTAGGAGAAATAAGTTATTCTTATAGCAGATAAATGACTATTGGCGTTCAAATACAAAAGTATTACTCAAAGTATCTTTTTCCATGAATGGAACGAGCGAAAATGATGTCACCAAATTTAGCGCATAATAGTGCATATAAAAAGTGAACATGTTTCTCAATAGGACATTTTTCTATTTTATATGATTTTTCATACTTTTTTTGAAAAATGTGCAATATCTCGAAAACGGTTTATGCTAGCATTCCAAAATGCATTTCAATTGTTTTCAAATGAAAAATTACATAAAATATGTCTATTTGCGTAACTTTATTAGAGGTTTTGATTTTTTGATGATTTTTTCAAAATTTCACTCAAAAATGCAGGGGGTTCTGAACACTCGATTTCGAATAAAGACAATAGTATAGTAGTGTAGTATTCACGGATTAGTATTCACGGCATTCACGGATTCTAATTTTTGTTCAAAATTTCGTTCGATTCGGTTCATTTGTTCGTCAGTTATAGTCTTCACAGACTCACTGACACACACACACACACACACAGACATCACCTCGAAAATGTTGGATTCGTGATCAGGTATGCTTGAAATGGTGCTTTCCCGTCGAAAACTCTAATTCGAATTTTCGACCCGGTCACAATACTTTCCTTATAGATTATTTTTTAAAGTATTAGTTACTTTATTTTTAATAGGTTTATATACAACTAGTATTCAAGCACAAGAAACGAAATGTGCATAATGTAGTACACAATACATATAAAAGTTCGTAATTCAAATAAATCGTCACGATGGTGCAGAGAACGCCAATTCGCAGCAGTTCAGTTTTCGGGTCTTAGTAAAATGTATTTCCTTTACACATATAATGTATAGTAAGGAATATAAATATTGCCTCAATTGTATGTAAGACAAATCGTACCTTAATAAGAAATATAGAAATGAAGCCAAAATGGGACGTTTTTGTGGACGTAGCAGAAGTTACAAAAGGAAAACATTTTCTTGGTTATTGGATTAATGAAACGACGGAGGATTTATCTTTCCTCTTCCTGAAGAGGAAGACAAATTGCTTGTTTCTGTGACGTGTTAGAAGTCCTGATTGAACTGGGAGAACCACGGAAGTTTTTTATAGCAGTTTACCGTTTACCCTTAACAAGAAATATATTTGTGCAAGTTGATTTAAAAACAACTCAAATGCATCAATTATTGATTGATAATAAATACATAACAACACTAATATAATGCTTTATATATATATATATATAATGTAGGATCGAAAAGTTTGGAGACTGTTCTGATATCTAAAGCCCTGATTGGAGGAAAAGCGGACTGGTTTTCCGCGACGTAGAGGCACATGTGATGCGAGATGTGAAAAGCAGGTCCGCAGTGCAGGGTTTTACCACACAGTGCATGTCAATGAACTGTAGTCTTTCGCGTTAGACGAATACGGAAATGACGTTTGAAGAACAAAGTGCGAATATCAAATTCTGCCAGTGTTTGGGGAAATAACCGACAGAAACACTGCACCTTTTGCAGCAGTATCAATGTTTCTGTCGGTGATATCCCCAAAACGCTGGCAAAATTTGATATTCGCACGTTGTTCATCAAACGCCCTTTCCGTATTCGACGAACGCGAAGGACTACAGTTCACTGACATGCATAGTCTGGAAAACACCTGCTTCTTCTTTTTCACATCTCGCGTCACATGTGCCTCCACGCCACGGTAAAATAGTCCCCCTCTCCTCCAATCAGGGTTGGAGATATTAGCACAGTCTCCGAAATTTTTGATCCTACCTTGTGTGTATATATATATATATATATATATATATATATATATATATATATATATATATATATATATATATATATATATATATATATATAACCATTATATATATATATCCATTATATATATATATGTATATCACATAACATATTTACACATAACATTTGATATAGATAGTTGTATAGTTGTATTCGTTAACGTATAGGTTATTCGTTAATCGTAGCTAATCACACATAAATAAACACCTACACACCTATACACTCATGTTTTATAACTTAATGCTCAAAATGCATTCCGGAGGTCTTCAAGCGAGCTTATCCATTAAACTATAGAATTCGAATTGCTTTCAGGAAAGCATTGCATTTTTTGTACAATTATATGAGTAAGTAATACACAATATAGATAAAAATGTTCTCGTTAGATCGCCGAAGTCAAGCAACAGCGGGCGCGGTTAGTACTTGGGTGGGTGACCACCTGGGAACAACGCGTGCTGTTGGCACATTTCGGGCGCGGTACCCCGGTGGTTTGCGCGCTGGATTTGCACGCTGACACAACTGCCGCCGTGTTCATGCGAAGTACGATCGCGTTAAACATGCGAGTCCATAAGTCCTTCCGAGAGGTTGATGGTAGGGGAAGTAGGGTACTGTCCCTGTGGGTGCCTTCCCCACTGGGTTCCGGTCTAAATTGGGTGGCACTTCCCAGCCGTCCAAACGGTTACCTTACACCTTTCTGGTAGGTCGGACGGTCTGGGTTTCGACAACAACAAGATAGATATAACTGAATGTATAACATATAATAGAAATAAGCATAAAAGGAATACAGATGAAATCACCCTGATAAATATAAAGTAACTTCTAAATAAAGAGTAAAAATAACAGATAATTTATTTAAAAACATATGTACTATAATAAAAAAATATAAGAACAGTAGTTAAATATTTTTAGCGTTATCAACACGTGTCATTAAAACACACAGTAATTTTTAGTTATACAATTTATCCCAAAATAGCACTTTTACATCGTTTCACAGTAAATCACCTTATAGCAAAATGTAAATCAAGAGATAAACTCATAAAATGATTTTTCTAGGAACATAATATGTACATTTCTTACCTAAAAACTACAAAGAAATCAGAGTTCACACTACTGATATTAAAAAAAGAACATTATAAAAAATTATCGCGGTTCATCTAAACATAACTAAATTAATTGCACTCTTTGTTTTTGCACGAATAATCAAAAAGATTTATTTACTCTTATTATCATCTTGATTATTTTTGTTCCTGTATAATATTTAACGTCACTTTTTACGGAAGAAACACACGATTTTTCTACTACATAAAGTAATTACTGTTCATGGTTGGACAAAAAATGTTTTGAGTTTTGTTGGTATTTAATTAACTTTTTCCTCCTTTAAATTACAAGAGTAAATCATTCGTGTATCACGGGCTTGGTATAAAGGGACATTTTTATTGTGATTTTAGTCTCTTATTCTTTAATAAAGATATTTTTGAAATATTAAATAAACTATCTTCTAAACAGAATTCTTTAAAAAATAAGAGTATATAATATCTGTATGTCTATGTTGCCTCCTATATTTATTTTATGATAGAGAGAGAGAAAAGAAGTGTGAGAAAGATATAGATAGATAGAAGGAGATGATTGTAGTCTGCTAATGCAGTTTTATTGTATAAAATGAGCCCTATGTAATGGTGAAAAGAAAGATATAAATCAATCATTACATCATTTATTTTCATTTAAAATGTATAAGGACAATCGTTCAACCTGATAAGGATTAACATTTTGTATATCTAGGAAGTTTAATAATTCAACAAACAGTCGAATAATTTTATTTTTTGTTATTTACCCAAAATGTTTGTTTTTGGAATTTCGCCCTTTTCAAAATCAGCGATTCAATTTTTGTTCCCATTACAGTTCTTTAGAAACACATATACCATGTAGCGTAAAGAAATAATTGTTAAATTATTAAAATTGAAAATTAGATGTAATTTTCTAAGCGTACTTATTTCGTACATTGTCAATTAACATGTAAAGTAAGTAGGTAGTGAGTAGGCAGATTTTAATTTCATATAACTACATTAATAAAGGAATATGTACGTATGTTTGTTCTCAATACCACACGATAGCTACAGCACTTACATGTTTAAGGTTTTTCCCACAGTCGCATTTATACCGGATAGAATGCACTTCAAATCCCGTTTTTCAAAATTTCATTACATTATTTTAATTTAAACTTTAAAACCCTTTCAAAGTGGTTCTCGCTTACAGTTGGAAAACTTTATTTATTCTGTCCCCGCCCTTTTAACACGGAACAACTCAAAAGTATAATGATGATAATTGTTGTAAGATTGCTAAAATTGAGTCCAATGTGCAGCTTTATATATATATATATATATATATATATATATATATATATATATATATATATATATATATATATAAATATATATATATATAACTAAGAAAAAGTAAAAATATGTAAAGGGGGGATGCCAGATAAATTGCATATCAATGGCCTCTCAGCCATTTATATGCAATTTATCTGGCATCCCCCCTTTACATATTTTTCCATTTCCTTAGTTATTTCCTGCTTCGGATTATAGAGCTGCAATGCGCCTTATCCTAGGTAGTATCCTGGTAATTTGATGTAGAATTGTATACATGATCTGAGATTTCGTTTTGAATATATATATATATATAAGTTTTAAAAGGAAAAGATGAATAAGAACAAGAAAAAGTGAAAAAAAAAGAACAAAAAGAACAAAAAAAGGGAAGTAGAAAGAGCAAGAGAGATTGTAACCCCTTTTTCCTGGTTGAAGCATGCTTTGATACCCGGGAAACACGCCCAGAACCACTGCACGCCCGAAGCAGACACCTATCCGTACATGTAGGAAAATCGGTATATATATATATATATATAAACATGCTCATGCAAAATGAAGTATTTCGGGGTGTTTGACTCCCATGCATTTGGCCTTCATTTTGTAACTAAAGGCTTAATTTTGTAGTTAGGTATGATTAGACCCAAAAGGATTGTCATGACGTAATTTGTTATAATGTACATAGAAGGGCATAGAATGCCAATGAAACTGTATATGGAGCTTTGAGAAATGAAGCTGAAAGTTTTCAACACGCTGAAAGAAATATTACATAACTTCGAACTAATTTAATTGTTATTTTCAGAGTCCTACGCTTAAAATTTTCACAGATGCCTATAGTGCGAATGATGGAACAGCTATGTATAATACATTTAAAATGTCTGTATGTGTGTATATTCAATCTGTAGCGGGAAATCTAAGCGCAGTACGGGCATGCAATTTAGTTCACAAGTTATTCAGGATCCAGGATGATGCGCGTCGGCGAGATATTTTAGGTCGTTGTGATTGGTATAAACGACCGTATCATTAAAGAGTTCTTTAAATTTCGTTCACATCGTATTTCTTAATCTCAAAGAATGCTTTATCCACACACCCATTTATAATAATTAATAAATAAACTGCTGCGTGAGCGCGCTATGCCTCACACTCCGAGCAATCACAGGTACATTACCTAGTTATAAATAAATGTAAGCGGTTGTAAAAAGAGTTTCAATCCAATTTTAATATCCAAATGATATCAAATTGTTGTCATTGAACTTGGAACTTGAATCTTGAAAAATGTCCAATCACCGTTTGTGGAAAACATTGAAATGTTTAAATGTTAACATTTTATGTAACATCAGTATAATTATATTTAATGTTATAAGAGACATGTTTCAATATTTTATAACCTTCGCGTAACATAAAAGGGAAAAGACACATATTTTTACCAGAAAAAATATATAAGGATAACTTTATTGGATCTTATAGACCTCACTCAATCTCTGTCACCAGATATGATCAATCATTTCCAACAAATGCATACACATATTGATTCAGCCGATCTATATGAAGTTACGAAATGTTGTAATTTTAGCACATTTTATTTAAAGTGGGTATAAAGTAATTAGTAGGTTAGGCAATATTGCATACTATTTGAAATTTTATAAAATAATTATAATGGGAAGTGATATTATATAATAAAGTAGAAGTGAATGTATATAATAATAAAAATATCAAACCGAAATCGAATTTTGATATGTTTCGTATTGTTTAATATTTACATATATTAACAAAAATATAACACTGTATCATTTAAAACATTTTCGTTAAAGAACACAGATTTGCGATGAAAAATGTGGGAATATTGGTTACTAGCAGGTAGGAGTACCAAAACTAGAGGGCCAAAGCTGAAGAACCAGGCTAAAACGGCGTTAAACACCTGCTATAATAATGGTCGCAATTTTACAATAAAATTTCTGTTCCTTAATATTTGGCAACAAATATAAACGAAAATTTAAGTCTTCTAAATCTAAAAAAAATTGTGTTAAAAATTTTCAAACTGACTAATCTGAAAGAATTTTGTGGTATATAGTGTGTCATATAAAAATATTATGGTAAAGTAAGCTTCGCTTCGTGAATGGCCGTAAATTTAAAATGGTATTTTGTGAAGGCGTAACCCTCCCATTTATTAGTGTGTTGCCCGGTATTATCTAAAATTCAAATGGATTAATATATATAATTATCTTCACTTACTCAAATGAAGACACATTATTGGTCAAATCAAACTTTATTAAAATATTATGTATGTTAACTTGCTCAAAATTAAATTCAACATTATATAATACATTTACAAAATCATCAGCTACCAATGTTATTGTCACAGATCCTTTTGTTTAAAGACGGAGATGTGATGTAGCGGGCGAATTTTCCTAATCTAATAAATTCGCTACTGACTTATACACCGCCTTCAATTATTTTCCTCAAATATTGCACATAACGTGCTATCAGGTTCATATTTGGGCATGGACTCTTTGTCTAGATGTATTGGAACTTTTTACTGAAAAACTGCACATAAAGCATTTTTAGGAGCACTTTCTCTAGCAAGTCAACGTGATTGCGCATTCAAAGTCTTAATCGCTGACTCTAAATAAACAATCATCAATATTGATAGCATCCTCAATAAGCGATATAGTCCATATATTAAAATACTTTAATAATTACGTCATAAATTAGGCGTAATTTTATTTAATTAATGCCATTTTTTTCAATTTTGACGATATTTTATTAATCTGGGGGTAAATATCGCCCAGTTGGCAATATTTTGCTAAAATATTCGCTGAGTTTATCAAGCACATCACCAAGTATTACAAACAAACGGAGAGAAGAGTATTTCTTATATACTAGAAGGTTGACCCGAAATATGACAGAAATTAGAATTTACGAGATTGCTACCCCTTTGGCGTGATTTTTATCAATTTGGCGACATTTTGGCCATTTTAGCAACATTTAACCTAGTCGTCAAGTTGGCGACGTCCGGCTAAATCTTTCGCCAAACGTTACGGACGTACTGAGAAATGTGTTATTCTTATCATCTACGCTTACATCCTTTCCAAGATACTGAACTTTCATCATCTAGATTTCCATTTTTCATTGATTTAGCGTCATTTTTATCAATTTGGCCATATTTTCGTTAATTTGGTAACATTTAAAAAAGTCGTCAAGTCGGCGAAATTCCGCCAAAATATCGCCAAACGTTATGGACGGAGAAATAAGATTTATCTTGTAGCAAATAAATGGAAATTGATGTCCAAATACAAAAATATCACCTAAAGTATATTTTCTAATGAATGGAACTAGCTAGATCCACAAGAATGATGTCACCAAATTTATCGCATCGTATTATTTATGAAAAGTGAACATATGTCACAATAGGTAATATTTTTTTTTATTTTACATGATTTCTTGATAATTTCTTTTAAATGCGCAATATCTCGAGAGCGGTTTATGCTAGCGTCCTAAAATGTATGTCATTCGTTTTCTAATGACATAACAAATGACTATTTAAGCAACTTTATTAAAGGTTTTAATTTTTTTAGGTTTTTTTCAAAAATTCACTCGAAGATTTAGGGGGTTCTGGACATACGATTGCGTATAAAAACAATTGGCTTTCAGTATGCATAGATTGCAATTTTTGTACAAAATTTTGTTAGAATCGCTCCATTCGTTCGTCAGTTATCGTCTCTATATACTCACTGACACACACACACACACACACACACACACACACACACACACACACACACACACACACACACACACACACATACACACACACACACATACAACATCTCAAAAACATCTGATTCGTGTTCAGAACGATCTGATTCGTGCTTGAATCGTGCTCTTCTGTCGAAAACTCGAATTCGAATTTTCGACCCCGTCACAATACTTTCCTTATACATTATATGTATATAAGGAAAGTAATAATAATAATTTGAATACCAGCAATAAATATTACGAGGTACAATACATTTCGAAAAGTAAATTACTGCCCCTTTTGAACGGCAAATATCGATATAGCATATTGAAATTCAGCATGTTTGTGTTCCATATATTTTATTAATTTTATGCCTAAATTTATGCCTATAAATGCTTAAAATTATTTTTTTGAGTGAAATATTACGTGTATCATTAAGTGTATTATTATTATCTAAGTGAATTATTTTTCTAAGTGAGTATAAATGATTAAAATTATTTTTCTAAGTGAAAACTTATTTAACTTATTTAACGAAATAAACAACAAAATACTCATACTCTGGAAACAATTTGTGTTACATATTTTTTAACGTTTCATGTATATAATTTTTATATACGTTATTTGCTATATTTGAATTAAACAAAGTACTGCATTAATCAAATTAAAATATTTATTATATACATAATCCTTCAAATGATAGAATTTTAATAAAACTGCATATTTAAAAAGTAAAACTTGATATTTTGTACTGTATAGTCCACATTTGTACACATAATTGAGAAACTGTTAATTTCTATCATTTGCTGATAACTACTACACAAATTAGAAAATAATATTTAGAATTATTTCAAAAATTCATACGTTTTATAAACAAATGTTTACTTCTTTATTCCCACTAATAGGCTAAAATAATATATTATATACTTTTTCTTTTGAAGACATATTATCTTTAAAACTTTTGAAAGGCAATAAATTGTATACCATCGTGATATCTGAGCCCGTATTTCTCAAGTCCTGAGAAAAGAAGAGACAAAAAAGAATTTATTTGACTTCTTGACGTTCATTGTCTTACCTTTTCTTTAAAAGTTAATGTTCTCAACAAACTGTTGTAATTATAATGCAAAAGAATGCAAGATAAAGTATACCTTTACAGCATACAGAAAATTCGAAAATTTGGTAGATAACTAAAGTAAAATTAGAGTCTAAATTAATATGCACATGATGCAACACATAAGAATTTGAATAACTAGGAACTACCTAGAAAATATGATTATCATATTTTGTTGCTATATATCGGAATAGAACATTATAAACCTGTAGCATTTTAACTAATGTATAATGTCTGCTAGATTATGTTCAATAATTGTTTTTAAATCCGTAAATATATTTTTTTAGTATATTACTGCTTGAAAATATTGGTGAAAATATTTATTTCGAAAACTTATTTAACTGGAGAGAAAATACCAATTTTATTTTCACAATGATGCACATTATAGGCAAATTAAGCGAAAACTATTGTGTTGGTGGTCAAAATTTGATTTTTTTTAACTCTTAAAATTATTATATAAATTGGCATGGTTAAATATTATTTCATATGCACTCTATAAAAGACAGACACCATTCCTTCTTGAACTTTAAGATACTGAAATAAAAACAAAACAGTAACAAACTAGTAACAAAATTATAAATATCATATCTTAATATGTTCAATAAAATTGATAAGTTCACCGCGGGAAGCAAGCAATGTCTATAAAGACTTAAGCCACTTTCATAAAATTCCATGACCAACAGAAATTTCAGTGCCAACTTTAGGTCAGGAATGCGATTGAGTTGTAAGTTTTTATAAGTGGCATGAAAATGTTCCATCTATATTTTTTCCAAAATTGTCTTTGAATCATCTAATTTTCAGAACTGCGTATGGATAAAATTTATATGATGATGACAAATGTGGATTTGTCATCAAATTTTGGAAGATATGATTCATCAAATGTTCTTACTCCAGGTTCTTTTATCCCTTTCTGATACATCTTGGAAAATCTATTTTTTCAAGATTGGCTATATATAGAGCTTAGATGATGACTGATATGGATTCAGAATTAGATTAGGAGAGGTTACGGGTTCAACTGCTGATGTTTTCCGCATCCAATTTGTTTTACTACTTAAATTTAAAATTTTTCCATGAAGCATATATAAGAATCGGTTATAGATGGACCTTAGATAATGATTAATATTAAGCATTAAATTGTGGGCGGTGTATAATGTTCAATAACGATTTCCTTTTCCTTTCTGAAATCATTTCCTCTTTTTTTCCGTAAATTCGTCTGGCCTTACGAAGGAGTGTGCAAAGGAGTATAAACATGCTTAACCGTTCCGTCGAAAATACAGTGTTTACGCCATTTGCCACCACATGAAGGCTTTTTCATAAAAAAATGTATGTTTTTCATTTTCAACAATATCGTAATTAATTCATTTGTAGGTAAATTGATCAAAATTTAGTATATAGCCAAATACTTGAATTTTTGTTTTACGTTATATTTTAAACTTTAAATTCCCCTCATGTTTTCAACAAACTGAAATGCGCAATTATTAACATTTTAATAACGTAGTATTTTAATACATTTTATTCAAATCATAAAATATTTAACTTAAAATTTGCAGAATATATAACATTTTCAGGAAAGGATAGTTTTAGTTTCTGCTTCCAAAACTAACGACATGAAAAGCATAGGTAATTCCTTTGCTTCCAGAGACAAAAACTTTCGAAAAGAATAAATTTTGTGCCTCTGTGACATCTGAGCCCCACATTTCTTGGGTCCTAACAAAATAAAATAGAAGACATATAAAACAGAAAATCTGACTATACAAAAATGTGTCTCACGACATTGTTCTACACACAGTAGAAACATTGTTTACAGTGCAAAATATTGTGATGATAACATTAGAAATGATTTCAATATTGATTATGTTATAATTTAAATAAAATTCTTGTGAAAGCAAATAAAGGAGCAAATGAGGCGAAAACGAAACTTCTAGCTGCGGTGGTAGTTATCTATAATTAAGCAAATATTTTATTGATGTTTCCTTGAACTGTCAACCCTAATTCAAATTTTTGAAAATTGTGACTTTTGAGTCAATTCATGACCTTGGTAAACGAACAAAGTTAAGCTGAGACGAAACAAGTGACACCAAACCAAGATTCTAGCTGTGGTGCGCGAAAAAAAAACATTAAGAATACTTAAAGTTGGGTTTTGCCTAAATTTGGGAACTATTTAGAATAGAAGAACCTAAAGTTGGTATTTTAAGATTAATTATCATTAACATATCTATATTTTATATTGTGCGTAAATTCGTACATAGTGGACTCCTTATTAAATTGTACATTGCATTATGTGCCGTTATTAACCCTCCAACTGTTTACCTTTCTCGCTAGTTCTGCAAAGGAATTATTATTAATATAGTACTAAATGGATTACATCATTTTAACTTTAACAATAAAACATTTATTAACAACATAAAATACCTAATTATTTGATTACAACAATTATTCTTATTATTAATTATTCCTACGGACAGACCATGCGAGACCAGTATTTAAATGCCTAAAATGTCTTGATGACCTGTAAATATTTGAGGAACACATATCTTCAATTCTGTCTTGGAATTTGTTAGCTGCACGTATTTGATGTCGTTCTTATTACTAGCATTAACTCGTGGTGCAAAGCATCGATCCGTAAATTCGTCGATCATATTGTACTGCTGACTCAAACACTCGCACCTATGTCATTCTCTATAGTCCTATATTTATTTCCTAAGTCATGCATATATATCTTTAACTAAGTATCATCATCGTTATATCATCATGTCGCACCAGTATATTTTTTAAGTCATCGTTCTTATTGTCAGGATCTCGAACTCTTATTCCACAAGTGTCGTTCTCAAGTCTTAATGTCCAACTAGTATTGTCGTTCTTATTAACAGGCTGTGGCTCTTTTGCCTCGGGACGGTCACTCCCCCTTTTCTCTGATTTGCAGCATTCAGGGTGACGCAACAAGCACTTTCTCCATTGGATAGCCTTTCCGTCCAAAGTCGTTACTTCACATTTTTTAAGGGTTCGACACCTCTTCTGTCTTGACACCCCTAAATTTATGATTTTCTGTCCTTTGAGTTCAAGTGGCTAAACACTGGCGTCATTCAGACTGGAGGTATTTTTTGACACTTGAAACACAATAAATAATGTACATAAAACTGTCTCACCAAAGTGTGGGATCTATTTCTGGTCTCACACTGGCTATAGTGGAAGTACTGTATAATTTTGACACATCATTTATTTACTCACTCTATCAGCCAGACTAATGCATATTATAAATATAACTTCCAATTTGGAGTTCAATTTTATTTATTTTGTGAATCCAAAAGGCTCTGGACCTGAATCTTAGACCAACAAGTTCATATTCTGCATTAAACAGCAATGCCATAGACCACAATTATATGGGAAAGTAAACTCTTTCAACAATCATTCATATCATTTTTGAAAGCTTTTCCAGAATGTTGGCTCTGACATATAACAAGTTGAATTATGTCGACGTGGTATTAGGAGAAGATCCAAAGTGATGATCAATTTTGCTCAATACTTTGAAATACATTTTCTGGATAATTTTTCACTGAAAATTAAATATCTTTGGTGAATATTTCAGTTCAATATTCATAGCATGGTATAATTTTATTAACATTAACGAGAATGGATCAATATATATTTATTTCGCTTATTATATTATATAGCGTATGGAAATATTATTCTTATTTTTAATAAATTTGAATTCACAGATAACAAGACAATTTCTCCAAATAATTCTTTTAGATTTATTGTGTTAGATAAATTTCTCAGTATCATTCAATATAATGTATATAGAAGTTATAATAGTTATAATTTTCTTTAATTTTTAACGAATTTCATAATTATGGTTATAGAAAACTAGGAACATAAATGCTTAATATATTTTGTAATATTTTGCTTTCCATTTTAGCATTGTATATTTTGAAAATTTCGTCCATACTGCTTGTCTTAGTCTTTATATGCTAAATAACGTACGCACTGAAATAATACAAATTTTAATTTCTTGTATTGTTATATCTTAAAATAACACACATTTTAATTTGTTGTATCTTCTCTGTTTAGCACGTAAAATTTGACATAATTTGCCAAATCACTGTAAAAAATCTGATATGGGCAACACATGACTTTCCTTATATAATGCAATGAATTTACTACTTTTACGGTTGAAAAAATGTTATTCTTATAGTAGATACTTATATTCTTTCCAAGGTATTGAATTTTCTTCAATCAGTCGCCATTTTCATTGATTTAGCGACATTTTTATCCATTTGACGATATGTTTGTTAATTTGACAACAATTAAAAATGTCGCCAACTTGGCGATATTCCGTCAAATTCGGCGCCACAATATCGCGAAGCGTTATAAACGGAGAAATATGTTATTCTTATAGCAGATAAATGACAATTGGCATTCAAATACAAAAGTATTACTCAAAGTATCTTTTTCATGAATGGAACGAGCTAGATACAAGAGAATGATGTCACCAAATTTATCGCATAGCATTACATATGAAAAGTGAGCATGTTTCTTAATAGGAAATATATTTTTATATGACTTTTTGATAATTTTTTTGAAAAATGTGCAATTTCTCGAGAACGGTTCATGTTAGCGTTCTAAAATTTATGGCAATCGTTTTCTAATGAAAAAGTACTTAAGAAATGTCTATTTGCGTAACTTTATTAGCGGTTTTGATTTTCTGACGATTTTTTCAAAATTTCACTCGAAAATTTAGGGGGAGTTCTGAACATTCGATTGCATATAAAAACAATAGGCTTCCAGTGTTTACGGATTGTGATTTTTGTACCAAATTTCGTTCGAGTCGGTCTAGTCGTTCGTTAGTTATCGTCTCCACAGTCTCACTGACACACACACACACACACACACTTTCACACACATACACATACTTTCACACACACACGCACACACACACACACACACACACACACACACAAACACACACACACACACACACAAACACACACACACAGACATCACCTAAAAAATATTCGAGTCGTGTTCAGAGATGCTTGAAACTTGCTCTCCCGTCGAAAACTCGAATTCGAATTTTCGACCCCGTCACAATATTTTCCTTATACATTATGTATATAAGGAAAGTAATAGGTTAAAATAAACGACAGTAGTGCTACATAATCAGTCAAGTTCAATTTGATTATTTTGTTTCGTATCCTCTAATCAATTAAATGACTATTTTGATTAAGACCGCATGTCCTGCAAGTAATATGTTATAAAAACATATATCAATGATTTACGTCGAAGCATGGCATCCTACATCCTTTAGATTAATGTGATTTGAAAAAAACCCCATTATATTTGTGAAATTTTAAATATGAAGTTATATAAATTAATTTTGCATTAGAAGGGATTTCTAATTACAACAATATAGTTTGTAACATCGATGAAGTTTTTTATTCTCAACAAGAAATGCATCAAAAGAATTGCTCCTTATAATCGGTATTTTGTTCATTTAATTTTGTTCCCAATTTCTATGTCTAGTAAAGTAAATCAAGTTCCCAGAAGATCAAAAATGTCCAGTTTAGGGTTTGAAAAGTTCAGCTAATTTAGTCAATAACAGTTTTTCTCAAATAATTTTATACTTTGGAACATTGTTTTGACATGTGGAATATTACATCATAGACATGAAGCTGAAATTGCATGTCATCCAGCTTCATGGTCACACCCGTACATGATGTGGCAACATTGTGCCAGGATTAGACCTCATATTACCTAATTATGGAAATGTACATAAGGTCACATTTTTCACTGAACAACAAATATGATACAATTACTGACATAAACATTTAATCATTCCAGTTTTTAACACTTTACAACATAGTTGAAAAGTGTTTATGATTTTGTTCATTCTGTCTGTCTGTCTGTCTGTCTGCCCGTTAGCACGATAACTGCCGTAAAACTGACTTTATCAAAATGAAATTTTAGTATGTTTTTCAGACGGTCTGTGGGACCTATGGGAATATAAATAAATAATATCACCCAATTAGTTTTTTATTGAACCCGGGTTGAAAAAATGAAATACATTGAACCCATGGGACCTAATTTTTCAAACATTTTTTAAGCAAATTTAAAATTCACAAATTGCTTCGAAATTTTTAGGAAATGTTCACATTATCCCATAAAATATATATAAAAATTTCAGTAAAATATGTGAAGTAGTTTTTTAATTAAAAATTATTTAATATAGGGAAAAAAACAAATTCAATTATATTCTGACTTTTGGGATATCCTCCAGAAACAAAACAGTGATATATTATGTAAAAAATATCTTTCCAAGACCTTAATCATTTTGTATATGAGAGAGACTTCACATTTTAAAATAAATTTCGTAGATAATTATTTTTCAAATTTTTTTTAAAAATTTATATAACTCTTCATGATATACATATTAGATGGCATTTCACTTTCCTACGTCCTCGAGAGTTAAAATTTGGTACACAGCTTAAATTTGTTGAACATTTTATTCTACAAAAATTTGGTGGATCTTTAAATATAGATCATACATTTTTTTCGGAATGGCCTGCAAATAATCCCCGTTCACATCTATAAATCATTGTTGTAATATTGTTAAAAATTCTGATGCGGACAGGACATGTCTTTCCCTGCAGATATTCACGTTCTCTTTATTTCTTCAATAATAATTTGAGTTTATCTGCACAAAATAACAGCCATAAGTATTTTAAATGACATTGAATTTGCATGTTAATCTTAAATTTGGTTCTCATTTGATAGCTGGACTTATTGTCAAAGGTGGCGTGGCGAAAACGCGAAAAAACTAGAATATCTCAAAAACGGCTACTCTTAGAGTAATGGGGTTAGTCTTCTTTTTGTTGTCAAATATGTCTTTTGTTGTCTTTTTGTTGTCAAATATAAAATATGAATTTAATTGATATAATTGAGCACACGTAGTCCTTTATTTTTATATTTAACGATTTTTTGCGGGCCATTTCCCAAAAATAGCCCGTTCCTTTTTCCTGAATCGTACTAGAATAACCTACAAATGATTTATGTACTAAATTTTGTTAAATTTGGTATATAAATAACTTGTAGGTCATTGAAATATTATACACCAAATTTTGTTAAATTTGTTCCATTAGTTTTTAGCTAGAGTGAATAAAGGCAATTTCTGCCGGCCGATTCGCAAAGAAGGCAGATTCTTTTATTATGAATCGTACTATAATCTAATGAACATCAGGATTTCCCACAAAAAACATACCTACCAAATTTTATGAAATTCGGTCCATTAGTTTTTCAATTAGAGTGGATGTAATATCCTCACATACACACAGAAACATACACAGATACACTCTTACACACACAGACGTCTTCCTAAAAATAGTTTTTTCGTGTTCTAGAAGTCCCAAAACGTGTAGATCCTTCGAAAATTCGAGTTCCGATCTTCGGCACGACTCCAATACTTTGAATACACACACACACACACACATATATTATCTGCGTATCTGTGTATCTAAATTCCCTGCCTATGCAATTACAATAGTTGTGATTTTAAATGATCCCTAAACTTTTATTATTTCTTCAACGAAGCTTAATTTTAACTTATGCAGAATGCAAATATCTTAAACGATTGTAAGGTGAGTTACAAAAGAATTGCTGAATTTTTTTCACACAAATTTATTTAGCTCTGGAGTCTGGATTACAAGTTATATGAATGAAATATTCATTGATTTTGCATAGAGAATCAGATGCTTTATACTTCGATACAGTATAAAATATTTAAGTATAATAAACTGTAGTACTGTGATAATGTAAAAGATATCACCACTGAATGTATCACATTTTAGAAATTTTTAAATAAAATTGCATTTCAGTTGGAAAGTGTTTCATAATCAATGCTTAGGCATGATTGATCATTCTTGTTATTATTTACAATTAACTTATTCTTATATTAATAAATACTTCTGTTTAAAATACTTAATTTTTATTTTTTACTTCCTGTTATTTTTAATTGCAATAAAATGTTTTTCATTATTTTTCTCGTGACATACTAATGTGCAGTGGCTCACCCTTTGAGAATAGCTAATTTAGTGAAGGATGACTCTTGGGATGAATAGCTAATTTAGTGATGGATGACTCTTAGTATGAATAGCTAATGTAGTGAAGGATGACTCTTAGGATGAATAGCTTATTTATTGAAGGATGACTCTTAGGATGAATAGCTAATTTAGTGAAGGATGACTCTTAGAATGAATAGCTAATTTAGAGGCTGATTTTGTAACTAGATGAGCTGATAGTTAACTCTTACTATTATACGAATTTATAGATTTTCTGACTTATACATAGCGTTGATTATTTGTATAAATCTAAGTGCTTACTTGTATTATAAATATTAATAGTATTCCTCCTTCATTAACTGTGAAAAATATTGTTTTTAAATACTGTGATCGAGATGATGCTTGAGGGGTTTTCAAAAATTTTGCTGTATTATCTGCTACTGCCAAAGATTTCAATGACAAATGCATGAAAATAAAAAGTGATACTTTGAGTTCAAAGGAAATAATTCTGAAATCACTTGAAACTTTTCCCGTATTGAAAATTTTATTAAGAAACAAAATTATATTTTATTGATTATTAATGAGATACATATAACCAAATATAAAATCCATGTGCTGTTATGAAACCCTCACATAATTTAAAATTGGTTTTATAGCATTTTCAAAGATCCTTTTGCAACAATGGAATATATTCAGACTATCTATTAGAAAATAAGTAAAAAACAAAAGAACTAGAAAAAAAAAATCATGGAAAATTTCCAAAGAGTAAAGTACTAACATTTTACCACTGTTTTAAAAATGTAACTGTCAAGTACAAATGGATGTAGACTGGAGACAAAATTTACCAAAAGTAAAGTTGAAAATGTTTTGGGTTAAGTCCCAAAGGAGGAGATGAATCTAAAAAACTCCTCAAATAGCACATATGTTTGTTGCGCTTCGATGCATATAGAATTTTTCCGGAAGCATTGTCTCGCTTTCCAACGTTTCTTACTCTCAATTTTTAAATATGTTCTGAAATGGAATTCCTTTATTTTTTTAAGTTGAAGACACAAAAGAAAAATAGTAAAACATTTTGGGAATTGGCAATTGTTTATAGTCTGATTCTTTGCAAGGATATTAATTATCATTATAATGTATTTTATTAATTGATTAAAATACTTTCACAAGAACGTGAGTGTATCTAATGTCTGATCTGAACTTTGTATTTTTAGCATGTCATAACATTCCTACTGTGTAAAAGTGTTTAAAGTTCTAAAAACAGTGCAAAGTAAAGCATATTTCATTAATTGGTATTTACAAAAATAGTTAGAGCTAATGTTAGTTGGGCTATTAGCTCATTTAGTTTTCCGAAACTAGTTGATTTTCCTTTATTTCTTTCATTTATTAGCTCTTGTTCTTTTATATATTGGTATTTTTACAGTAATTTAAGCGAATACTTTAAAGTGTTTTAAGTTTATTCATACTGCATAATTTCGTAATATTTCCTTCACAAGTACTTCTAAAATATGTTTTCCAAATGTTTTTTGAATTCGTAAATGATGTTATTACTGTAACTTCTAACACCGGAAAACATCTCTTTTATTACTTTCCTTATATACATAATGTATAAGGAAATTATTGTGACGGGGTTGAAAATTCAAATTCGAGATTTCGACGGCAGAGCACGTTTCAAGCATCTCTGATCACGAATCAAACATTTTTGAAGTCATGCTTGTGGGTGTGTATGTCTGTGTGAAAGTATGTGTGTGTGTGTGTATGTCTATGTGAAAGTATGTGTGTGTGTGTGTGTGTGTGTCAGTGAGTCTGTGGAGACGATATCTCACGAACGAATGGAGCGATTCGAATGAAATTTGGTACAAAAATCCCAATCCGTGAATCCTGGGAGCTTATTGTTTTTAAACGCCGTCGAATATTCAGAACTTGCCTAAATTTTTGAGTGAAATTTTGAAAAAATCATTAAAAAATCAAAACTTTTAATAAAGTTATACAAGTAGACATTCCTTATGTAATTTTCCCTTGGAAAATGATTGACATAAACTTTAGAACGCTAGCATAAGCCGTTCTAGAGATATTGCAATTTTTCAAATATATTTATAAAAAAATCCCATGAATTAAAAAAAATATTAACTGTTGAGAACCATGTTAACTTTTCGTATGTAATATCATGCGATAAATTTGGTGACATCACTCTCGTAAATCGTGCTCTTTCAGTTCCTGAGAAAATATAATTTGAGTAATACTTTTGCATTTGAACGCCAATAGTCATTTATCTGCTATAAGAATAACTTATTTCTCCGTCTATAACGCTTGGCGAGATTTTGGCTACAAATTTGGCGGAATGTCGCCAAATTGACGCCCAAACAAGGCGGTAGAGACTATCTCGCTCTTCCACTCTCTCTCAATCTATCTCTCGCGCGCACTCTCTGTATATACAGTACATGACACTAAATGAGACAGCAAGAAGGAGTGGGAAGAAAGTGATGAAAGTCAGCAAACAGAGAGATACAACAACTAACAATAAGTGATGTTTACTTCAAAATCACACACCTACATATGTATATACTGAGCGATAACACCGTCTGATCAGTAGGTTGTAGGACCACCGCGGGGCCGATACAGACAGAAACACGTCTAGGTACAGAGTCAATGAGCATACGGATAGTGTTCTGAGGGATGGTTGCCCATTCTCTGTCAACCATTTGCCGCAGTTCGTCTTCTAAACGCGGCCGCAGCAGCGTACGCAAGGGACGTCCAAGCACGTCCCAGACGTGTTCGATTAGTGAAAGATCAGGGGAGACTGGTGGCCAGGGAAGCATCTTGGTACCTTGTACGGCGCCAGACTCGTACGCGGCGACTGTCATTGCTAAAACAGAATCGTGACCCCTCTGAAAACATGGCCCTGTGTCACTCCGCCGTCCACGTGGCTCTATCTCGACACCACTGCATTGTGATGTTGGGTCAATGGCAGTCATCTTAACGGGAGTCATGAGTGTAGGTCGCTGGCGACAAATCGGCGGATAATGGTCCTAGTCGATATGGGAGCATGAATGGTGTCCTGCACATGCTGCAGAAAAGCGACAGAAGAGGCCTGCTAGGCCGCCAACGCTTGCCGGTGGATGCGTCGGTCCATGCCTGCTGAAGTTTCTCTGGTCATACCGGCACCCCTCAAACGTGCCACACTCCCTTATTCCAATCATCTCGCCACACCCGGTGCATCTTTGAAGTGCATCTTTGAGTATGAAGGTGGCTTTTCGCTGAGATTTGACGTATGGACCAAACTGACTTTCTGAGTACGATCACCATACCCCTCGTGAAATCGTCTGTCTGCTGGAACTGCCTCGGTTGGCGACAGCTTGGCTGAGACAAAAAAATTGCAAAAATGATTTCCTTAGCGACTCTTGTTTATTCTGCAGGTTCATTCCCTTATATTTCACTCATCGTCCGCGAGAGAGCTGCTCATTTCTCTTTATTTACATAACTCGGTGAGCTGCGTCTATCTTGAAATTTGCATATGTTTTCTTCTCACTCCTTCTTGGTGTTTCATTTTCACTGCCACGTAGTGTATTTGTATATATTTATCGCTGCCAATTTTAGAAGATTAGATTTAATTTCACCCAGCATTAACATTGAACTGATGCCCGGCCTTCTGAATTGCTCTTGGTTAAGCTGCCAGCTACACCACCCGAGTCGTACACAGCGTTAATTTAATTTACTACAATTTGCTTTAACAATTTTCTTTAATTAAATATATTTACATACTTTGGAAGTGAACATAAAGCTAATTATTAGTGAAAAAAAGTACTATATTAAAATAAAATATTGATGCGTTTTTAATTTTTATATAAAGTATATGTCTAATTATTCACTATAATTAAACATTCTGCGAATTTTCCACAACAATATAAGAATTCATTTTATAGACAAAAATTTCATACTCTTACATATTGGCATAAATGAACATTTTAACACGTTTGCCGCATTCTTTTCAGTGTTGACTGTCATGCAAAATAAATGGGGACTAGATATTTTTTGTCGAGTGAAGTTTGAAATGCTTCAAGTTGGTTCCCACATGACTGAAACACGTTAGGAACTTCACGTCGTAAGAACGCTCGTTATGCTTCGATGCAGATTTTGTTCTTCACGAACTTTTCCCTCTCTTGTTTTATGTATCTACCATTTTTAGTGCTTTTTCATTTTTAAAGTCTTTGTATTCTTCCCTTGAGAATTGCAAAACAAACCACTAAAAGATATGATGCTTAGAAACTTTAGTAACTTCCATGGAACGAATAAAAAGTAGTTTTATATTGTTTCTACTTTCATGTTTTCATCTTAATGTTAATCTTATAAAATTTTGCTTAGCTCGAGTTTTATGCGTTTATGAATATTTCGGTATTATGTGGCTGAGACTTTTACATTTTGAAATAGATGTCTGTTAAGAGGTATTTTAAGGTACTTTGCAGATAAATATCTTTCAGCAATTAAAATAGAATACTAAATTCACAGATATTTATATTCTAACTCTCGTATAATAATAATTTTACTCTTGAATAAAAAATGTTTACTCTTGTACCGAAATTTTAACTCTTATATCTTATCTCTCTACCTTATATGTTATCTCTTATATCTTATCTCTCAAAATTTTAACTTTTATACGAATATTTAACGCTTGTATCCTCAAAATATTTTGATTTATCTTTGATCTATCTTTATGAATATATATCAGCATTTGACATAAAATATTTCATGCATTATATTTGTTCTTAACTATGCGATTTAAGCTGAAGGCACTTTGCTCTTAAGTTAATGTCATTAACTTTTAAAACCTAAACGAGTTAAGGAAATAAGTAAAATGTTAAAAAGCAACATAATTTAAACTGCTACTTTTACACTGTAAAATATTTTTCAGATTTTTTGATTCTGCAAAAGAACAATTAGAACTGGTCTGTATGTATGCTGTTAGAAATACAAAATTTCCAAGATAAAAATATTATCAAGAACTTTTGTAATTTTAAACAATGAGTAATAAACAAATACATTCAATCCGCAGCTAGAATCATATAGCATTCTATCCGTAGCCTTTAGCTAGATAAATGGACAACTTGGGTTTGATTGATTCATTCTCCGAGCGTCAGTTTAATAGGAGTTGGATTTGCATCTCCAGTAAAGTTGAAAAGCTATGCAGGTATAATTATACGTTTTTTTTATATTCATGCTCCATTATATGTATACTCTTACCATATACTTATGTATATGCTTACAATCACGATATACTAATATTTGCACAAACATCGAAAAATACTTGCAACATATACCGTTTTGTGCCATATATTAAAACATTTCAACTATAACTTTAAGATGTCTTAAGAAGATAAAGGATTTTCAAAGGGAACTGTAACGTATTTACTACCAGTTTCTCTTACGCCATACCTTAAAAAAGTACTCCATTATTGAGCTTATACTATAAAATTTAGCGAACATTTGTTGAGAGTCATTGTTCACAAATGTGTTTAGTTAGAAAATTCTAAAATATTGTATTTATCATTTTTAGTTCTGAACACTGTCATTTTTTTACTTTAATTTATCGCAAATGATGTTAAAACTGCAACATAGCTCCGTGATCCCATGCCTAAAAATGTAATTTATACTTGTGTAAATATAGACTGCGCAATAATTCAAAAACATTAGTAATAATACAAATTAAAAATTCTCTTTACTTATGTAAAAGTCAATGTAAAAATGTTAAATCGATATTTTTTTCTACAAAACGACATGCACCATTTCCTGATACTATATCTATAAATGTACGTAAGAAGTAATGTAATACCCTTAAAAGTTTTCAGGAAACTTTTCCTAGTATTTATTCAAAGAATGCTTTTTCAAAGAATATTCGGCGGAAACATTCGATGTAGATATATCTTGTAGTTATTTACTCTCCGGATAAAACATACCCTAAACTTATTATGCAGAAACTCATTATTGATTTATTCTCTTATGAGACCTTCAGACTCTTTCTTAGAAAATATAAAATTTCCAACATAACTTTTATTTCCAATGTACGAAAAGTTTGAATTAGATTACTTCACAGAAAGTAAATAAAACTTCAGAAAAATTCCTGTATTTTGAAAAAAAAGGAAATGCAGATTATTTGTCGCATTTCTTCATTTTTATACAGTTGGGTACTTCTTAGGAGCATGCCAAGAAATGATCGATATAGATTTTATGCCAATCCATAATATTGAATAATGAATATTTTTATCAAAATTGTTTTTTGTCATTTGAATTGTAAATTCCTTTATTTTCACTATTTTTTGTCATTTTTCTCTTAAAGTTCCTAAATAGATTCAATAAATAATATTATGCACTTATCCAGAACAATAAAGAATTGTATTCAGAGATAAGCGTTCTATTAAAAAAATTAGCTATTTTTTATTTGAGTTTTAAAAGCTTATTGTCTGCAACATAGCATATCTACGTACTTTTAATATTTATTTTATGGAATAACTTAATGTTATCTAATAAAAATGAACTAACATATTTGTGTCTTTCTAAATCCTCCAGAAGCCTTCACGTGACCTGGAGGCAGAAACTTTGCACACTTATAGTATAGACCATGGGACAGAAAATAAGTGATACATTTTTAACTGATGCGATTATTTTAGAAGCTGAATATCATACATTTGAAGGTAAAATAAAACATATAAAAAACTTTGCTCACTTAGGATATATATATACCGGCCACACAAATAGTTACTGTAAGCTTTCGGGTCAGTCGTGTGGTCTGGGTTTTTCACACTTAGGGTGCAGACCATAGGACAGAAAATAAATGATCAATTTTTGACTGAGACAATTGTTTTAGACGCTGAGCATCATACATTTGAAAATAAAATAATATAAAAACTTTGCACGCTTATAGTATACACCATAAGAAAGAAGATAGCTGAACTAATTTTGATTAAGATGATTATTTTCGACGCTGAGCGTCATACATTTGAAAGTAAAATAAAACATATAAAAAAGTTTGCACACTTATAGTATAGGCCATAGGATAGAAAACGAGTGAACTATTTTTGACGATTATTTTAAACGCTGAGCATCATACATTTGAAAGTAAAATAAAACATATAAAAAACTTTGCACGCTTATAGTATAAGCCATAAGACCGATCATAACTGAACAAATTTTGATTAAGATGAATATTTTAGACGCTGAGTGTCATACATTTGAAAGTAAAATAAAACATATGAAAAAGTATGCACAATTATAGTATATAGACCATAGGACAGAAAACAAGTGAACTCTTTCTGACTGAGACGATTATTTTTAACGCTGAGCATCATACATTTGAAAGTAAAATAAAACATATAAAAAACTTTGCATACTTATAGTATAGACCATAAGACAGAACATAACTGAACAAATTTTGATAAAGATGATTATTTTCGACGCTGAGCGTCATACATTTGAAAGTAAAATAAAACATTGTAATTAAAAGTAAAATAAGACAGAACACAACTTCACTAATTTTGATTAAGATGATTATTTTCAACGCTGAGTGGCACACATTTAAAAGTAAAATAAAACATATAAAAAAGATTGCACACTTATAGTATAGACCATAGGACAGGAAACAAGGGAACTACTTTTGACTGAGACGAATCTTTAAAATTCTGAACATCATACATTTGAAAGTAAAATAAAACATATAAAAAACTTTACACACTTATAGTATAGACTATAAGACAGAACATAACTTAACTAATTTTGATAAAGGCGATTACTTTCGACACTGAGCGTCATATATTTTAAAATAAAATAAAACATAAAAAAATCAGTTCAAACTTAAAGGAGCTATTTGGTCTGTGATTATTTCAGAGTAAGCATATTATGTATTATTAATAAGTATTTAGTTTTCAGATTTCCACTTATCTACCTTCTAAACAGCTAGAATTTAGATGTGTTTTACAAACACTTAAATCCCTAATTTACTGTAAAATCTAAAATAAATATTTTGAATTAACATTAAATAGATTGAAGTTAATTGGACAAATATTATTAATGTAAATTAATTATCGTACATTAATGTTCAAACTTAAACTGTTATTGAAAACATCCTTTTCTATGAAATATTTTCACTAGAATCAATTTTAGTTACTTTAGGAAATGTTTATAAATAATGATTGGGATTTACTCTTAAGTTATATCAATCATTTAAGAGTGATTACTTATCACTTATTCTGGGGTCATTTAGACATAAGCAATTCATCAAATCTGTCAAAAAATTATGGGTTTCGCCATTGGAAATAAAATATTTTACATTTAAGACTATTCAAATAAATAGTACATATTTCATTGAAGTTTGAATAAATATTGAATTATGAAATATAACATTTGAAAATGGTGGATGGATAGGATATAACTAAATTACGTTTCATTTATTCATTAATCAGTTTCTTTACAGCATTTTCCTTTCATTGAAGTTAATGCAGTCTTCTATTGCAAACTTTTAATGATATAAAAAATTTAATTTTTTTTCAAAATGCCTTTTTGAATAACGCACCTTTCATTTTGGGAGTGTTTTGATCCATATGAACATTTTTTTTTATACTAACGGAGGAGTTCATGTGGTCACGATGATAATAAGAATTGCTATCATAGTAATTTTGTGTGCGGTGGAGTGTCAAGGACGGTTAAATTGAGCTCATTATTACGTATAGAATCCTAATAGAGAAAATGGCCATTTTATTATGAAATTTAATTATCTTATAAGATGATTATAAGGAAACAACATAGGAGGCAAAAACCAAGTTTTTTTGTCATATATTTTGAGGGACAATTAAATGTAAATTGGTAAATTGATAGGGGTAGTGATTCCATTGCAGATGTCAAGAGTCGTAGAAACTAATGCACTGTTTTATCCTCTTCAGCATACAGTAGAGGATACGTCTGATGATAGGAATCAAACTTTAGCCGATATGTGTGATGATAAGAAAAACTTTAGCCGATACGTGTGATGATAAGAAAACTTTAGACGATACCTGTGACGATAAGAAAAAACTTTAGCCGATACGTGTAATGATAAGAAAAATTTTAGCCGATACGTGTGATGATAAGAAAAAACTTTAACCGATATGTGTGATGCTGGGAAGTAAACTATGGGCCACAGTTTAGAAAACCTATGTGGAAACCAACAAATTCAATTTCGCTATGCAGCCGGCGTCACGTATCATAAAGTTAAATTACAGACTATAAGAGACTGAAATGACCAATTCATACTCACAAGAACATTGATACTCTCCAAAAGGGGGTGAAACACAAAGTCCTCGAAGTTAGGATTAAAAGCTATCTTACTGAATGGATATAGGTTTCAAAGTGTACATCTTCAGAGTGAATGTCTTCAGAATGGATGTATTAAGAAGGACTTTAAGAAATGTGAGGCACATATTATTTTTCTACTTCCATTATACACTGTAAAATATTTTCGTGAAATTTCATTAGTGAAAATGAAAAGTTCGGAAATGTCAGTTGTTTGCTTTAAGGAATCATAAAGATTTTAGTGCCAAAATAACTCTTGACAACATAATTACTATAGTCTTAACATTGCCATTCTACTCTCGGGCGATTTTCTGTAATCTGCAAGGTACACCTGTGATCTAACGGTCCAGTGTTTGTCTTTAGGTTACATGGAAACCGGGTTTAAATGACGAGCATTGCTTGGAAAGCCTGTGCAATCAAACATAACTCTATTAAAGAGGTATTCCTTTTAAAATATATTAGTACCCGGTGTAAATATATCTGGAGTGGAGAAAGAACAGAGCGTTAATATAGAAGCGCCAAAAAAGAAAATTACCAAATAAGAAGAACGTCAAAAAAGAAAAGCATCGAACTCGAAGAACGTTGGATTTTTGGTTCATACAGGACAGCTTTCTGCCTATTCTTTACATTGTAAGTATTTGCTATTCCATGATGAAAACCTCTAAAAAGCAGAAAATGTCATCTGATGATAATATCTATAATTGACACCTGATCTTAGATTCAAGGAAGTTTTATTTATTTCAGTTTTGTGAGTATTTGCCAGGATTACTGCTTTTGATAGCTCTTTAATTTGATTAGCAGTTCGTTAACGCATAAATTTGCGTTCATATTTCAGTTTGCAATTATAGAAAATGTGTATCTTGGCATTTATATTTGTCACGAAAGTTATAAAATGCACACTGTGCTAAATATATTATTTCACTTGTAATACGATCTAGATAATAAAATTTAATTCGACCAAAAATTTCGAAATGAATTTGAAATTTTATATTTTTTTAACATGGCAGCATACGGTAAAATTTTACATAATCATGCATAAAACGGTATATTCATGGCTGACTATATTGTATAGTTTCACTCATTGCTGCGAAAAATAGCTGCGATACAATTTTTTTGTTCGTGACGTCATTAGCACACTGACGGTGGGGAGTTACCTGCCCCCCCCCCCCGAGGGTACACTGTCAAGTATGGTATCAATCCAAGGACTTTTTAGGCCTTTAAAGTGAACGTGAAGGATAACACGCTATAATTGTAATCATTTGGATACAAAATACGGTTTTTCAAATTTTTTGTAAAATTTGAAGAAAACAAGAAGGAACAATCATGTATAAAGCATTGATTATGAAACACATTCCAACACAAATTCAATTTTAATATATAATATTATATTTATTAATATATCTAAATTGCGATACATTCAGCGCTGATATATTTTAAATTATCACAGTACCACAATAATTTATTACATTTGAAAACTTAAAATTTGGTCGAAAAAAATGAACTTCATTCAAATGACGTCATTGAAATATATCTGGCTCTCTATGTAAGAGTGCATTGAATAATTATGTAATACACTTTTATTCCAGACTCCGGAGTTAAATCATTTTGCGAGAAAAAAATCAGTAATTCTTTTACAACTCATCTTACAATCACATGTTTATATTTTGTATCCATTAAAATTAGGTTTCGTTGTATAAATAATCAAAGTTTGATGATCATTTAAACTCAATCATATTGTAATTTCGATGGCACAGAATATATAAGCACAGAAAATAAGCAAAAATAAAACAATTTTAGTACGGGTGGGACACTAAATATAAATTTTAAATAATTTTTAAAATCACGATTTTGATACTGAAAAAAAATATGGATGCCATATTTTATTTTGAAGTGGGTCACGTGATCTCATCATATTATATGGGTGTAATTATTATTTTATTTTTTGTTTATAAACTACCGGATAAATTTTGCTGAATTTTTTTCACATTTTTATAGGATAATTTGAATTTTTTTTTTAAATTTTCGAAATACTTTGTGAATTTTAACTTCGGTTAAAAAATGTTTGAAATATTAGGTCCCATAAAGTTAAATGTATTTTATATTTTCAATCCGGGTTTAATCCAAAACTAAGTGGGTGATTTTATTTATTTGCAATCCCATATGTTCCTCAGACTGTCTCAACGATCTTCTAAATTTTCATTTCGATAAATATATTTTTACGGCAGTTATCATGAGATCGGACAGACAGACAGACAGAATGAACAAAGTCATAAACACTTTTCAACTTTGCTGCAAAATGTTAAAAAAGCTACTAAAATATATTCTGGTATGAAAATGTCGAATGGAGCAAGACTTCGGTTAATTGAGTTTAATATCTGATATCAATAATGAAATCATATTTTACTTCATTAAAGGAACAGTATTTTTTATTTTCCTTTTATAGGTAATGTATAAGGGAAGTATTGTGACTTGGTCGAAAATTCGAATTCGAGTTTTCGACGACAGAGCAAGTTTCAAGCATCCCTGATCACGAATCAAACATTTTTGAAGTGATGTATGTGCGTGTGTGTGTGTGCGTGTGTGTGACAGTATGTGTGTGTGTGTGTAAAAATATGTGTGTGTGTGTCAGTGAGACTGTGGTGACGATGACTAACGAACGAATGGACCAATTCGAACGAAATTTGGTACAAAAATCACAATCTGTAAACACTGCAAGTCTATTGTTTTTATATCGAATGTTCAGAACCCCCCTAAATTTTCGAGTGAAATTTTGAAAAAATCGTCAAAAAATCAAAACCACTAAAAAGTTACTCAAATAGACATTTCTTATGAAGTTTTTTTCATTAGAAAACGATTGACTTAAATTTTAGAACGCTAGCATGAACCGTACTCGAGATATTGCACATTTTTCAAAAAAATTATCCAAAAGCCATATAAAAAATATATTTCCTATTAAGAAACATGTTCACTTTTCATACATAATACTATGCGATAAATTTGGTGACATTATTCTCGTAGATCTAGCTTGTTTCATTCATGAAAAAGATACTTTGATTTGAGTAATACTTTTGTATTTGAATGCCAATAGTCATTTATCTGCTGTAAGAATAACTTATTTCTTCGTCCATAACGCTTGGCGAGATTTTGGTGATGAATTTCTTGGAATGTAGCCAACTTGGCGACTTTTTTAAATGTTGCTAAATTAACGAAAACTCGCCAAATGGATAAAATGACACTAAATCAATGACGACTCATTGATGATGAAGATATGGAAAATGGCGACTCATTAACGAAAATTCAATATCTTGGAAAGAATTTATATAACTACTATAAAAATAATCTATATATTTTTACTGTAAATGTAGTAAATTCATTGCATTATATAAGGAAAGTCATGTGCTACCCACATCGGATTTTTTATCCTATAAACAAAAATTGTAAAAATTATACTATCTCTTTATACTGCATTTTTGATAAATTATTCAAATAATCAGTATTGTTAAAATTATGATTAAATCATATGTATTAAGTATTAATATGTCCAAGTTTACATAGTCATTAAAATATAAAGAAAATATATTTTGTGAAACCACGCCTACTAAAATTACTCTTATGGTAATGAGTCAATTAACTCCGATGTTTAATATACCTTTTGAAATAAATGCCTGATGAATGAGTTTCGGTTAATACACCTCTTGAGAATATTAATGTATAATTAGTATATAGAATACAACACGATAATTACTGAGTTATGTAAATATGCATTTTAGTAAATAATGAGGTCTCTTAAGGTTTGGGAGTTATACCGTCGTTCCTTTCACGGAGAGACAGATAATTCTTGAGGAACCAAACTTTGTTTAGTAAAATACGAATATATAAATTCAGAATTATTTTAATGAACAATCAATTTATAAAATACAGTAAACTAATTTTCAAAGATTTTGCATGCTTCTTTTTAAATTATATCCAGATTTCTTTTAACCAAGTGAACCACGTGATCAAATTTAGCATAGAAATTAAGTTAAACAGAATACTGCTCGAACTTGATAAGGCGCTATATTTTAAGAACATAATATTATGTGCAGTATTCCATAGGCAGGTGTGTATTGTTACGACATATCCTTTGGAATCGTGGGTGTAGTGTCAGCATGCATGGGTGAGTCCACATTTTTGGATAACTAACACTTTTATTTAAAAGCACTAATAAGCGTAAACAAGAGCCATATACGGTGAATAGCTAAGTAACTAATTTATAAGATTACTAAATAGAATATATAATATACGAGATACAATAAAAATATATAAAATATAATAAAAGAGTAATTAAATGCTCAGATAATTTACAAAATAACTGACATTATTTTCAAAACACTGACGTATGTCACAATTCAATATATCTCGTATCACGTGAACAAATCTCCAATTGAGCGACGATTCCTTTAATGTACTTGCCATAGATAATTCTGATAATTCTCTAGAAAGGGATAGTATCTCCAAGAACATTCGATATATCAAGAAAACTGTGTACAGACATCGACATTTGGCGATAAATTGCCAAATCGGGCAACATCCTTCGAATTTCAAAATATGGCAACACTACATTCACGTTATGGGAAATAGCTGCCTGTAAAGGTGTTTTCTCCTTGGATGGAATAACGTCGAAACAAAGGACCGTAAATTATCATTTGAATAGAGGAAAAGCACAGTGAAACTTTATACATATTCGTAACAATATTGAAACAATGGCGTTGTTTTCAAACTATTATTTCAGGTTATGTGCAGTTTGTTAATGCGTATTTTGAAATATTTCAATTTTGTCTGATTTACACTACATCTTGAGTACTGACCTAATTTGACGTAAACAATTCAAAATATAATTAAATTAGATTATAACAGGGTTGAATCATGCTAAAACTGAGCAGGCGCAATAAAAACATAAACCATGTTTTATCCGATTTGCAGGAAATGCCACATATTATGGTATTGTGTCACCAAAATTAGACAAGAAAAATCGATGTTTAAAGCATTGATTATGAAACACTTTTCAACTGCAATGCTATTTTATTTAAACATCTCCAAAATGTGATAGATTCAGCGGTGATATTTTTAAAATTATCACGGTTCTACAATAATTTATTTTGTTTGAAAAATTACAATTTTATTAAAAAAAGCAATGCTGTAAAATCGTCTTCTTCTGCATATAAAATCAATGAAAATTTCATTCATATCACTTATATTCCGGACTCCAGAGCTAAAAAATGTTGCGTTAAAATTCCACAACAACTCTTACCCAACTCAACTTACTTAGCTTAATGTGTTTACTTTCTTCATACGTTAAAATTAGACTTCGTTGTAGAAATAATCAAAGTTTGATGATCATTTAAACTCGAAAATATTGTAATTGCGTTGGAACATGAATTAGATACACAGATAATATGCAGAAATAAAGCGGTTTTAGGACGGATGCAACACTAAATAAAAATACAAGCGTTCCTTAAAAATCACGATTTTCACTAAGCGAAAAAAAAATGGATACCATATTATATATACCATGAGTCACGTGATCGCTTCATATAATATGGGTGTAATTATTATTCAAATTTTTATTTGAAAAAAACTGATTAACATATTTTGATGAAACTTTTTTACACAATACGTAATAATTTGAATATTTTCTACAATTTTACTAGCAATTTGCGAATTTTAACTCCGCTTAAAAGATGTTTGAAAAATTAGGTCCCATAGAGTTCAATGTATTTCATTTTTTCAACCGGGATTAAATCCAAAACTAATTGGGTGATATTATAATTTTACATTCCCATGTGTTCCACAGACTATCTCAAAAGTATACTAAAATTTCCTTTTGATAAAGTCAATTTTACGGCAGTTGTTGCGCGAATGGATAGACAGACAGACAGAATAACAGACATACATACGGAATGACTAAAGTCATAAACACTTTACAAGCATGTTAGAAAGTGTTAAAACAAATTTTAATTTTGTGTCAGTTAACTATATTTCGCAAAACTGCATACTTAGTTGAAAAAATCATATATTCTTCGGATATAGAACGAAATAGTTCCAGAGAAAAATCAAAATTTTATGTCAATGTGTGCGTCAAAATATCAGAAAAGTCATAGAAATAACAATATACCAATAAAGAATACACTCCAATTGCGGATAAGATTATCCATGTATCGGATTCGCTCTTGTTATGCGCTCAACAGCATGGCAAAATCGTTAAAATGACAGCAAGAAATGTTTCTGTTTGCTTGTTTATATAGAAATATTGCTATACTCCTTATCCCAACTGACAATCTCTTCATCAGTGGCTACATGGAAAGTAAAAGGGATCGTTCATGTATAGACCAGTAAAGATGACAAATTTGCATAAATACAATTAGTAAATGAACATTCGATTATCTAAGGAAAAATACACAGAAAACATAAAACGATTACATTCAATTCTAGTCTCTTCAGATGTTCTATGCAATCTCCACTCCATGCAATCCAAGTCTCTTTATAGTTATCTTTGACGTCATCCTCATGGGGATTGGGCTTGGCTGTCCTTTTTGAATTTGAATTCCTGCAATAAAATAGTATTTTTAAATGTACTTTTCTTGAGATATACTCGTTTTTGAATCCGTTAAAATTTTTTGTTTCTTGTGTATTTTTCGTTAGATAATCGAATGTTCATTTACTAATTGTATTTATGCAAATGTGTCATCCTTACTGGTCTATATATGAACAATCCTTTTTACTTTTCATGCACCCACTGATGAAGAGAGTATTAACGCACGAAAGTGCTCTACCTTGTACTACTTTTTCTACTTTGTACGTCTTATAAGGAGTGTAATAAAATACCTTCTATCAAAGTTGTGTGCTTAATCTTATTTGTTTGAAATCAGACATGATACCAACTTATTTATTATACCTTTCTTATTTTGGGAACCCCCATTTTTGTCGGATTCATGTAATTTTAAACAATGCAACACTTATCTAATTGGATACTTTCTTCAGATGCTTATCACCTGCAAAACAGAAAATACTGTAAGGTTTGTTAGTACTGAATATTCCTGCTTCTGCCAACTCGAAATTAAGCCTTATAATGAGTTGCTTAGGTAGTGTTTTTGCCACAAAATTGGCTAATTGACGAAACATAATTATCTCAGCATTAATTGCTTCGTAGCTAGCTCTAATTTTCATACTGGTGTCTTCGAAAATAAAAATGCCTGAAACGTATTTGGTTGAGAAATATATTTGGTTGAAAAAGAATTCATACACGATGACGCTATATTAATATTTTGATACAGCTAATAAGGATACATAATAGTGCCATATATTAGTTAAAATTGTATGTTCTCTTACCGAACAGAACATTGATGATTCGAATCTGAGGGGAAAATTATATATGACCTTAACTGTCAAATGACTTTCACTATGCTCTTAACTGTTAGTAAAGGTCTTAGTTTTGAAAAAAAATTCAATGTATTGAAATAAGTCATATTTAACAGTTTTTAACGAATTTTTATCATTTTTTCAAGCTCTCTGATTACACAGAATGTATAAAAATGAATATAAAATAAATAATTCAATAATGTGGATATATAAACCATTTTACGTCGATGTGGATATAATATGTATCATCCAGTTTACGTCCGATGCAACTCCATTTTACGTTCATGTCCATTATCAGTGGATATGCATTAGACGTCCGTAGATAGTATATGGAGTAACATCCAGATGCCATATAGATGTCTATTAGACACCAACTATACCAGATTTTAGATAATGCCAGCTACATCTATTAGATATAATCTAGACGAAATCTCGATGCAATGTGTTGTATGGGACAGTTACAGCTTTTTTTAAATACAGTTACCATGGTAAAAATTAGCTATAAAATTCAAATAGTATATCCAAAAATAAATTTAAAATACGGGTTTTTTGAAATTCCCTCTGTTTTAAGTAGCTTTCTGTAGCGAAATAACTGACACATTTATAAATCTATCATCTTGTTGCGTATTATACAGAGTGTTTTAGAATGTACGTTCAGGGCTTTATCTCATCGGGGGTTGCTCGGCAACTTATATTTGTAATTAGAAAATAAAATCTAAAAATACAGTTGAATTATTAAAAGGCAATTTTTCTGCAAGGAGATAGCATTACAAAAAAAAGAAAAAAAATAGGGCATATAAAGTTTTATTCGGTCTCCCTTACGAAAAAGTGTTATTAGACACATTTGCGCTTCGAGTTCATCATCAACCGATCATGCCCTTCATCAGTAGCGAATTACTAAGCCTTTCTGTCCTTACTATGTCCGTCTTCAGTTAAAGCGCATAGTAACACCCGAAAGCGCTATGGCTGTTTAATTTTAGTACGTTGTTAAAGGAGATTTTAATAAATGACTTTTAGCCAATTTTTTGGTTGTCTTTATTTCTAAAGTATAAAAATAAATTCTGAATCTAAACCAAAACTTCCATAAATGTTATGAAAATAATGTTATGCTAGAAAATAAAAAAGAATAATATTGTGTAATGATATTTTATAAATATGAAAATAAAATATATAAAACAATCCGGAAACAATATAAAAACAAAACATAACAAAACACCCTTGTAAAGTTTCTTAGCTTATTACAAGAAGTTTCGCTACAACTATTCCGATTTTCAAGCCTACCCCCAAATGTACAACGTTCAACTTTCCACATGTCTGAAATGTTAAAAATTAGTGTTGATTTTATTGTACTAATTAGCACGAGTGGTGTCAATTTTTACACTTGGACTTTTTGCTAGATGGGTATATTAAATATTTATATCTCATATTATTTTTATAATATCCCCTCGCTGTAATAAATTGTAACGACATAATGCCACTATCTTTTCTGAAAATTTTTCTATTTGAAAGTATCTTCAAGCAACAACCAGCAAAACGTAAATTTTCTAATAATTTGTACATGCTAGAAATATTGTTTTTAACGACATTTTAATTTATTAAAATCAGATGAATATTCTTAACACGTTTTAGTTTCTTAGTGAATTGTATAGCTCATTTTTAATAATGATGTAATGGTCATGGTTTTATTTTGGAATTGAACGAAATATAGTGGTTTAAGCGGAGAGGTTTCCTGTGTGTAAATAGGCTGAAATAAAGGTTATAATTTTATAGATTTAACTGTAATCACATATAAAAATAATTAGATTATAAAACTTTAATTTTTAATACAAACATTTTTTTTTATATTTCAATATCGATTTGTGACCGTAAATTTTATTGAGACATTTAAACAAAATATTTTTATTCTGAATGGTTCATAAGCATCACTTCGTTTATATATAAATTATACTTCGTATTTTTACGATATTGATAGCATTATTTAAATATTATGTTTTATATTGTTTTTTCATTTCTGTTTCAACAAAATATAAAAATATAGCTTTAGTATTTTAATAAATGCATAAAAATAATGTACATTTTTGACATTACAGAATTTTAAACTAATATTTATCTGATACATTTTATAGAAGCGTAATAAAGTATTCATAGGAATCCTTATTTTGATGATGATGATCCGACTTATATCCTATACAAAATGGCCAACAATTGATGTTGGGTGTGGTTAGTAAGAGAGGATCTTGCTGACCTCTGGCGCAAAAGCTAATATCATGTGCATCATTTATAAGGCCATAAGTGTTTCAGAAGAACAAAAATATATCGATGCCTCAAAAAACTGTTTTTCTAACATGTATTTATATAGGAGGCATTGCACTAAGATAAAAAATGTATAAACAATTAATGTTAAATTGCAGAGTCAGAATAAGGGCGCGGTGGTCAACGAAGCGTTCTTCCCTCTATATATATATATATAAATATGTATATATATGTATGTATATATATATATATATATATATATATATATATATATATATATATATATATATATGTATATATGTGTATATATATATATATATATATATATATATATATATATATATATATATGTATATATGTGTATATATATATATATATATATATATATATATATATATATATATATATATATATATATATATATATATATATATATATATATATATATATATATTATGGCTTTGAATTTGCTTCTATGGTGATGTTAATATTACTTGAATTGTATTTTTTTATTTTTACATAATTCTTATTATTACATTTCAAATATTTACCCATATACTTGTCTGCTGCATTATGCGCGTATTGTATATTGGTTTCTTATTTTCTGTCTAGTTGTTTACGAGTTTCTGTGGTAATATTCATATTTAATTAGTTAGAACTGAATTACACTAAAGTTAGCTGCATTTGCGCTGAATTGGTGTCAAATTTTAACTTTATTTTTATCTCATTATCCCTAATCTTATCACTTTAAAATGTCTTGTAATTGTATTCCTAGGTAATAACTCTATTCTTAGCCATTGTTTTTGTGATCGATCTTAGTTTTTCATATATTGAATATCTTATTGTTTTTTGTGATCGTACGTAGCCTTTCATACGTTGAATCTCTGATTTGTTGAACCATTAAATAAATGTATATTTATTGGAAGAATTTGAATCCTGTATTTACAGCAATGGTTGTATTATTCCTATATTATTCTTAGATTATATTAGTTCTGAAGTAAAAATTGTGTTTCATGTTGTATTGATGGATGTTAATTTGAATCAATTTATTCTGGAATAGTCAATGTGTATATGTATATTTTTCCACTATATATCCTAGTTTTGCTTATTCCTAAGCATTTATTTAATCCAGGATTTAATGTGTCTACACATTAGTTTATATATTTTCAAAGTGTTTTAGATGATCCATTAGTTTGAAAAATAATGGTACCTTTCATATGTTCTAATTGTGTCTCCACCTTTGTAATTGAATTAAGGTGCATTCTTGGATAAAGAGTCACCTTTTTTAATGCAAGTGCCTTTATTTTGGGGGAATAAAGGTTACAATCTTTCCCTATTACATGATGTCTTATTATAAAAAATTAGCGGCTGGCAACTGGATGCTCTCTAACATCCAAGCTCGGTATTCGAGAACTTGTTGGGGTTCTCCTAGATCGTTATCCAGCTACCAACAATATCCTTTATCCTCTATGACTATTCCATCTTCATTCGGTACTTCCAGCCAGTATTCCTTATTCACTTCATATAACTTTCAATCGTACAGCCATGCATTACTAAATAACACACTTAAATTTAAATCTTGTAAATCTAATAGATGTAAAAATTTTTCTTTTTGCTAATAGTAATCAGATCAATTGTAACAATAATCTTGTCTTCTGTAAAACATATAATTGTATCTACCAAATTGTATGTAAAAAATGTAATATGTCATATATAGGTCAAACCAGCAACCCTCTGCATCTCCGAATTAACGTACACAGGAATCACATAAAATTTTTTTCAAATAATGCAACTTCCTTTAATGAATCAAAATTTGAATACGAACATTTTTCTAAACATGGGTTCGACAACATTGAAATTAGTATTCTGTGTATTCAAAAAAATTACTATGACAGATTGTTTCTTGAAAATGAATTCATTTGTGCACATAAAACTATTTTTCCATATGGACTCAATCAAATATTTAATCATCATAATATAGTTAAAAAGTCCTTTAATTCTCCTAATGAAGACCATAATATTTATAATTCCTTCAACAATCATAAAAGTAAATCAAAAAGAACTAAAAGAGCAAGTAAATATAATAAAAAATTGCCATCATTATCTGAACTAAAAAATGCCATCCTTCAGCAACATGCAAATTTTAAAATTACTTTTGATTTGAAACAATGTAAAAACTGGATTTTCGCAATTAAAAAACAGAAATTAAATATGGTATATAACCTTTTTCTAAGTACTGCATTTGATAACGTTCATTTTAAACATTTATTCTATGATTTGCTCATTACCAGAAGTAAAAATCTTAATGGTTATTTATATGTCACAGACGTAAACTTTAATGACGAATCAAAACAAAATACTAAAATAAACGAATATTGTACATTGAATTTTACTAATTCTGTCTTAAATAATCTGAAGATAAATAATTTTTTAAAATCGGTTTCCAATTACTTTCCAGTCAAACATGTAAATCCTAAAATTGCTTATAAATATGATAAACCGCTAGGACGTTATATTTTCAACTATAATCAAATTGCCAAATCAGTAGATATTAATCAAAACTATGAATTGGATAAAGAGTCATATTGCCACTGTCATTTAGAAAAATACAAAGACTTCGTAGATAAACACCATGGGCATGTTATAACGGGAAATCTAAATATTATTAATTATGATGCACTAAGATCACTGATGTTACTGGGTACTAAGTACCGTCTACCTACTAAATTTAAACATAAATTAATTTGTAAAGGTTTATTTCTTGACTTAAATAAATTTATCTATAAAATCAGTTATAAATATCAAATCCCTGTAGAAGCCTTTAAACCCTGGAGAGTCTTAATAGAGCAATACTTAAATCATTAT
>OX578136.1:96501719-96509219 GCA_951213105.1 Amaurobius ferox
ACAAGATTGATTTCATATTTTATTTTGAAGTGGGTCACGTGATCTCTTCATATAATGGTCACATGATCTCTCCATATAAATGGTTTATTATTATTTTAATTTTTATTTAAAAAATTACTTATTATATTTTGCTGAACTTTTATTTATATATTTTATGGGATAATTTGAATATTTCATAAAACTTTCGAAGCAACTTGTGAATTTTAAACCCGCTTAAAAAATATTTGAAAAATTAGGTCCCATAGGATTTAATGCATTTCATTTTTTCAACCCGGGTTCAATCCAAATCTAATTGGGTGATATTATTCATTTATATTCCCATAGGTCTCACAGACAATCTTAGCAACATACTAAAATTTAATTTTGATAAAGCCATTTTTACGGCAGTTATCGTGCTAACTGCAGACAGACAGACAGACAGACACGCACAGAGACAGAATGAACAAAGTCATACACACTCTTCAACTACCGGCCATCCAAACGGCTGCTCTAAGTCTACGGACGAGTCGGGTGGTCTGGGCTTTCAACACTCTTCAACTATGTTGTAAAATGTTATAAAGGAACCACATGTATAAATTTGAAATATTTAGGATCGGACAATAACAAAACTTATATTCCTCTAAGTAAAAATATGTTTCATGATATTTTCCTGCGAATTTATATATATATACATATAACAATGTAAATTAATACTTTTAAATAAGTCGAATAACTAATATATTTTAATAAAACATTGCGCTGAAAGCAAAAATTATCGTCTTGATTGTCTTTAGGGAAGAAATTTCGCTGTATTACAAATAAAATAATTTTATTTTTTATTCAAATGTGTCAATAAATTTTATGTGTAACTGATTATAATGCATTAAATATTTCACAATCATATATCAATATTAAATATAAATATTTATTTATCTTATCATATATAAGTTTCTTAATCCGACCATGTAACACTTTATATAAAACTACTGCTTGTTAGAGTATAACATTTTAAAACTTCGTTGAAAAAAGCAAGATAGAAGAAGAATTTTCCCATTCCTTCCTTTTTCGAGGAAGTATTAATAAGTTATATGTAGCACATATCTATTTTTACAACTTATAAAATTAAAGTAAAAGTCTACTAAGTTCACTTCTATAACAAGATATTTAGAAATTCTATTTATATATCCCAAAAGATAAACACATTCCAAAAATAAAGGGTATTAGACATAAACGAAGTTTCATAAACTGCCATAGAAAAAGAAAAATACCAGTCTTGTAAAAGAGCAAATCAATACGGAAACTACATAATAATTCTTAAGGAAGAAATGTTCCGTCTACGCTGCAAATAAATACAAGATATATCTATGAAGAAAGTTGTGTTAAAACTTTCTGGATAAATTATTCCTTAAAAGATGTTCGAAAAAGTTTTGGGATATTTTTTGTGATTTATTAAATTTACCATTGCAATATTTTGCATGTTTAGGGAATGTTGAAGGTATGTGATGTTTGTTTGGAATTTTTTTTATTATAAAATGTAATGTAAACAATATGCATATAATAAAAAATAGTAAAATATGAAACGTACTAATGTTTCATATTTTACTATCATGAATGTAGGCCCAATTCTTCCTTATGTCTTCGGGTTATTTGGTTTACTTGCTTTGACGAAGGGAACCAACGTATCCGAAACAACTGTATGTTGGATTACCAATTTCTTTATACTTAAATAACTTTTATTTAAATTTATCATTATTTAAATTCTAAACTTTTCCTTATCCTTTGCACAAAATGTTTTTTACTTATTGATACCGATGTTTTTTTTTAATAAATTTATTTTAAAACACAAATATTTATCATGTTAGAATTAATCTAGTTTGATAGGTAAAACATTTCGTTAACAAAAGTTAAAATTGTATTTTACCTAATTCTAAGTACCGTTTGATTTACGTACAGCTTCATCTGCCGCTAGTGTAATAAAACAGTAAAAACTACGTGTGAAGCAGCATACTACTCAAAATTAGTATCGTTTACAAGACAACAAAATATAATTTTTTCCGAAGTACAATCAATAGGCTCAACTTTCACTCGTTAGATAAATATTGTCAATTGATAATAGAACAATAAACGTGACTAAATCAGGGAAAAGGGGTTGTCAACGGCGAGAGGATATATTTGAGGTAAAAATCATAGTGGAAAAAATAAGAATCTGCTTGGAAATGTCTGATTTCATTTTATCAATAATCTTTTGATTTCTTCTTCATCGTGTTTTTAATAATATATATTATATATATATATATATATATATATATATATATATATATATATATGTATATATATAACACCATTCAATTTCTGAATCGTCTATATTGACTCCAAATAATTCTCACCTTTCTTTTTCATCCAAAAACTTTAGTTTTAATGCGGAACGATGGGTGTTTCTATTTAATCGCTAACACAATGAAGCATGTTTTAACGCATGTAGTAACACATAAGTGTCACGCATGCGCACATACGTCTCCACACCAACGCCTAATTTGTTACGTCGACTGCCGTCGAGGAAGATGGAGAACAAGGTAAACCGAAAATTACAATTTTTATGTTTCGGGTTGAAATTTAACAAAAAACAGAAAATATTTTAATTAAACAAGAAAGATCAATCATGCTTAAAGCATTGATTATGAAACACTTTCCAAATTCAAAGCAATTTTATTTAAAAATGTCTAAAATGTAATACATTCCTCGGTAATATTTTAAAACTTATCACAATACTGCATTAATTTATTATATTTGAAAACTTAAACCTTCATCGAAAAAAATGAACTTCATTCAAATGACGGCATTGAAATATAAATTGCCTGGTTTAAACATCTCTAAAATGTTATACATTCCTCGGTAATAGTTTTAGAATTATCATAATACTACGATAATTTATTATATTTGAAAACTTCATCGAAAACAACTGAAATTCATTCAAATGACGTCATAGAAAAAATAACGCGCCTGGATCTCTCTATAAAAACAGCATTTCATTCATAACTTTCTCCCATTAATTTCATTCATCACAATACTATAATAACTTATTTTATTTAAAAATTAAGACCATGGAGCTACAAGTAATTAAACTCTATGCTTAAAACTTCATCGAAAAATGCCGTCCTTCTCTTTATAAAATCAATTAATATTTCATTTATATCAGCCATGCAGACTCCATGGGATAAATTATTTTGTGTTAAAGAAATACAGCAATTCTAATACAACTCATTCTACATATTTTGCTGTTTACATTTTACATAAGTGAAAAATAGACTTCGTTGTAGAAATAATCAAATTTGGATAATCATTCAAACTCAAATGTATCATTTGCCTTGTTTCAGTATGTAGATGCACAGAATTTAAGCAAAAATAAAGTTGTTTTAGGATGGATACAACACTCAATATGAATTAAAATAAACTTAAAAAATCACGATTTTGAAACAAGATAGATGCCATATATCATTTTGAAGTGGGTCATGTGATCTTTTCATATCATGGTCACGTGATCGTTTCATATAAGAGGTGTAATTATTATTTTAATTTTTATTTAAAAAACTACTGAATATATTTCGCTGAATTTTTTTTTATATATTTTATGGAACAATTTGAATATTACCTAAAATTTTCGAACCAATTTGTGAATTTTAAATCCGCTTAAAAAATGTTTGAAAAATTCGGTCCCATAGGGCTCAATGTATTTCATTTTTCAACCCGGGGTCAATCCAAAACTAATTGGGTGATATTATTCATTTATATTCCCATAGGTCCTACAGACCGTCTGAACAACATATTAAAATTTCATTTTGATTTAGTCCTTTTTACGGCAGTTATCGTGTTAACGGACAGACAGACAGACAGACAGACAGAATGAACAAAGTCATAAACAGTTTTCAACTTAGTTGTAAAGTATTAAAAATGCGTATTTTAAAGATCGGTGCATATTATACAGACCATTAGACTTAATTCTCCGCCGTTTCCCGAGTCATAAATAAACGGTCGTTAATACTCAATTCACCAAGTACGCATTCAAAAACAAGCTCTACACAAAAAAGCAAATATTTAAAACCTCTCCGGAAGTTTCATCTCGAATGCCAAGACACCACTCTTTATGCGCAACCCCCTAACCATTATTTCAAATGGATATCATTCGATGCGTTGGAACACGCGGAATATCGATTAAAGTGAAGACGGCCCATTGTGATGACTGAATGCGATCAATAAATAATTCAAAAATGAAAACATTTTTTTTGTTAGAATACTGAGATGTAAAGAGATATTTTTACCAAATTGTGGGATTATGGTGATCTTAGTGTGGTGCACAATAATTAAGTATGGAGCATACCTTTAGACTTATTATTTTATTAAGATTGTTAATGCGTTGATTACAACTAATACTTCACATTTGAGAATAAAACATTAAAGTTTATTTATTCTTAGTTGCGTTGATTATTTAATAATACCGCTTTAACCATCATACGAGAATTATGCAAAAGCATAATATGAAATTGATTTATCTAAATATGGCCGTATAATCGTCCATAGTGGAACTCATTAAATTATGCATTGTGCCGCTAAAACCCACCTTTTATCTTTAGCTCAATTTCTGTAAAAGAATATTTATTAACGTAATACTACTCCATTAATATAACTCCCATAATACTGCACTATTGATAACTTTACAATAAAATAATTTATTAACAACGTTTGATTAATATTAAATTCATTACACAATTTGCATATTTTATTTGAGAATGAGTAAACAAGTGTGAGACCATGCTTTAAAAATGCCTAAAATGTATTTGAAACCTTCAACATTATTAATGGACACATACCTGCACTTTCGGCTTTGGTCATAGACCACAATTCTTGCATCAGCGTAATTGTACTGGCCGTAACTGTCCGTGTTTGGTTCCAACTCGCATTGCTAATTGTACTGCAATTGATCTAGCCATTTATTTGGAATTTCTATGGAACACTCTACAACATTTGCGTAACACTTCTCTACTGCATCTCTCTACTGTGCGGTCTGACGGAAATACTCGGGAATTGTCATGGCCTTCTAACCTCTTGCTTCGGGCTTTTCTAACTACTTCATCATTTATTTCATAACTGCTAACTGATATTCTCGCAGAAGTTGTGTAATATTATCTCGTGGTTGCCGCATATTTTAGCCTGAGGTCTGACACGCCTCCTTGGCTCTGATTGGCCGACCTTGAGCACTGCGCCCAGACATCTTCCATAATTGGTTATTATTTATAACAACTCTCATGGCTATACTTCAGTCTGTAGGTTTATGGCCTAGTTTGAACTCTCGGGTCAAAGCGTTGTAAAAACTGGCGTCGTTTCGTCTGAAGCGTTGTTTGCTATTGCAGTAAACCATATAAATATTGAACATAAAACTGTCTCACCAAAAACTGGTGTGAGATCTATTTCTGGTCTCACACATCTCCCCGCGAACAAATAAACAAAAAAAAATCACCACTAAAAAAGTTTCAATTAACGTTCGTATCACTGTCAACTCTGTAATTAACATTTTCCCTTGAAGAAAATTCTTCATAGAACTGCAGTTCAAACAAAGTCTTCCTGTGAACACAAAAGTTTGTAAACACATATTATACACTATATATATCAGTTATGTACTCATCAACATTATATTTCACTAAAGTATACAAAACATTCAACATCCTGAACAGAATCTCGACCAAAACTTGGGGTGCTGATCCAAAATGTATCAAAACGTGGTACGAATGCGTCGTAGAAAAAGTTCTGCTATATGCAGCCCCGGTTTGGGCCACAGACTTAAACAAAACATGTTTAGCAAATTTAGCGAAATGCCAAAGGCACTTTGCCCGCGCAAACGCGAGAGCTTATAAGACCGCTACGATTTCAGCACTTCTGTACTAACAGGTATGATTCCGATAGGCATTAAAGCCCAGTACGAAACAGCGTATGGCTGCATTACTCGGTTAAGAAAGCAAACTACAGTTTTTGGCAAAACTTTTATCCCGGGGGATTTTGAATCAAAGTTAAATCCGTGGCAAGTTCACCCCGCCACGACTTCAGTAATTGGACAGGAGGGTAGGCCCACGTATTTGAACATATACACAGACGGTTCAAAGATGGATTCTGGAGTGGGGACTGCGGTTGTGGCGTTTGAGGGTTCCCAGAGAACCTTCTCTTGGAGCAGCAGGCTTGGCAAAAACAACAGAGTGGCGGAACAGATAGCCATCCTCCAAGGTCTGCAGTAGGCTGGAAATCAAAACACAGCATTCACAATCCATTCAGATAGCCAATCGGCAATAGCGTCTCTGATTAAACCTTTCAATACAAACCCATTGGTCAACGAAATTCTTGAAGCGATCAAATCCCTAAGGCAAAGATATACAATTAATTGGGTAAGGGCTCACATCGGTATACAAGGCAACGAGTTAGCGGATAAAGAAGCCAAATTATCTACAACAGACCTTAGCTCTAAAATTGAGCATCCTCCATGTCCGATTTCTTACATAAATGAAGGCTTAAGACGCTCTCGGTCGAAGCCTGGCAAAATGTATGGGACCATGAGCATAATGGGAGAAAAACATACACTTTCTTTTGATTTGTGTCACCCTCAAGACATTGGAGCTGCAGGCTACTCATGCAACTATTTACTAACCATGGAGCTTTTCCAGTAAGACTAAAGAGGTTAAACATTAAACAATCATCAATATGTGCCTGTAGCGAAGAGGGTGAACACCGTCCAAACAGTTACCTTACACCTTTCTGGTAGGTCGGACGGTCTGGGTTTCAACAACAACTACCTTATATAATGTCCGCTAACTGAGGAACATTCTCTTAGGACACCAGCACCACACCTGTGGCTTGGAGGTACAACATCATTAAGCAACAATCTCTGCAGAATAAGGTTAGAAAGATAATTCTTTGGCTGACGAACAATAATGACCACATTACAGATATTTTACCTATGCCACTGCGTCATTGTTTCCAACTCTGATTTAGCTTCGGCTCCGGTACTGCCAGTCTCTTCTCCGGACTTACATACTTCGTTCTGCTGGTCATGTGCCACCAGGAGTAGAGAGGGTTAAAAAAACCTCTAAGTGGTCCTTCTCCGAGGGAAAGATGTGGATGGCAATCGGTGGAAGGATGTTCCCACCTGGATTCGGAGAGGACCTCTACTCTTGGCAGGTACTCCTACACAGGAAGATCTTTTCCACCTGTGTTTCCAACTCTAGTAGATTTTCTATCTTTTCCCTCCTCTTCTCTTCTTCCTTCTTTCCCCCCTCTGGCAACCCTATCACCTTCATCTTCCTCGGCCACAGGGGTCTCCTCCCTTTCCATTTCAGGTTTTCCTTTTCAGCTTCTTTGATCTTCGTCTGTTGGTTTCTGGGGGAATGTCCCAGCTGTTCCTTTGGTGTACCACCGTAGATGTGGTCAGCGTCTCATTTGTTGGGCCCCTCCGCCCCTTGACCAGCAGGGGTATTGTCCCTG
>OX578136.1:96514219-96524219 GCA_951213105.1 Amaurobius ferox
ATCAGAACCCGTCTTTTTGTGCGAGATGGCCCCTAAAAATTTCATTTATCCGCTCTAGCTAAAATAGTAATTGACCAAATTTCACAAAATTTGGTAGATAAGTTACTTGTTAGATACTCTGGTGCTGAGTACAATTTGGTACGATTCGGAAAAGAATAATCCGCCTTTTTTACGAAATGGCGGATTATTATTTATCCGCTCTAGTTAAAATACTAATTGACCAAATTTCACAAAATTTGGTAGGCAAGTTACATGTGGGATACTCTGGTGCGTGCTGATTAGATTTTTGTATGATTCGGAAAAGAACAATCTGCCTTTTTTACGAAATGGCCAGCCAAAATCTAAAAAGAAGGACTAAGTAGTGTATGCTCAAATGTATCAATTAAATTCTTGTTTTATATGCAATTTTTGAAGAGGAAAATAATATAACACACTCCATAATACTTTAGGACTAACCGTTCTCAAGATATTTGAGATTTCTTGCATTTTTGTTACGCCGATTTCGGAAAAATATCCAGTTACCAAATAAGAAAAAATTAAAAATGCATATTTAGTGTTATTTGGTTCTATTAAACTCAATCTAATGAATTATTAAAGAAATAAAGAAAATTTGAGTTTGAGTCTTCAGAAAAAGCCATGTGCTGCCCACATCAGATTTTTCGGATTTTAGTTAGCTATTTATTCAGCTATTTTGTTTGACGAGGTTATCTTATATGGCTTCAGGAACCGGATGGTACTTCCATATTAGAATTCATTTTTTACTGTTTGTTTTAATTGGTTTTCAGTTCCTTCCAACAATGTCTACCTTTATACAGCTGGATTAAACGTCTCAGGTGTCTTTCTTCACTTTTTTAGTATGCTTTCTCACTAATCAGCTATTTCTCTTCGTCCTGTTATCAGTTTTCTTATCATTTTTTTCCTTTTCTTTTCTCTCTGTGGTTTTGGTTGTTCGTAGATTCTTACCAGTCGTTTTGGATTTCCATCCTTTATTTCTTCCACCGATGTTGGCAACTTATGTTCTTCTACCTTCAGGCACTCGTGCTCAATTGCCAGCTTAACTTGAGTAAGTGAGGTTACGCTGCTTGTTGGATCTGAAGAAGTCGGATTTTTACCTTTGAATTCGACTGACCAGTTTATATATTTTATGCTGTATTCCAGAAAATTTTAATTTATTATTTTATATTCTTATTGTTTTCAAAACTGCAAAATAAGCATAAAATTAGGGAAAAGTTTTATAAAAATGAAACTAATATAATTTAGTTAACAATTTAAAAGTGCTTGCTCACAACATAATATCATTATTAAGTGGCATGCTACATAGAAATATAAACAATTATTAATACGATATATTGATGAAATAGATAAAAAATTATCTAAATAAAAATATTTTTCCTCCAAAAAATTACCATATTAAAAATAATTTTATTAATATATACATCAATTATTTATTATTTTTCGTTATTCCAAAATAATTTATTTTATTTCAGTTTTTTATTCCATAGTCAACATATAAGTAAAAAATATACTCATAAATTCATATTCATTCAAAGATATACCATCCATATATATACTTTCTTCAAATTAACAAAGAAATATTTCTTCTCTCTTATGATTTATTTTTTAAGAACATTATAAAAAATGTTTCACTTCGCTGCCCATCAAAACATAACTAAATGAATTATAGCCTTTGTTTTCAACGAATAATTTCGTTTAGAACATTATTTATTCTCATATATTTTCCATATTTTTTTAGGTTCGGTGTAATACTTAATGCCATTTTTTTTTGCTGACGAAACACAAATACTTTCAAAAACAGAAAGTAATAAAAATACATAAAGTAATTACTGTTTCTAGTAGGACATAAAAACTTGTGTTTTCTAGGAATGTAATTAATTTTCCTATTCCGATGAATTCATAGATGAGTGAAAACTTTCATATTATTGGCTTCTCATACAGATATTTTTTTAATTTTTTACTAACCGCATTTAGCAACCATCCTCGGTCGCTTCTTTAAAAATCTCAGTGTTCATTTTGTGACACCCGCAGTAGGCGTGGACTTCACCAGTGACGACTGCATCCATTGACTTGTAATCTAGTAGAATACAGGTTAGTGAGGGTAGAGTTCACGTCAGTGTCTGCACCCCATGTAACATCCCCTCCTGACAATGCAGGAATTGTCCCTTGGAGTAGTAATAACGCACACCACTGTGAAGGGAAGTCGTGTCAATTTGAGACTCCGAATACGACAAATTTCGAAAAATTAGATATTTATATTCAAACATGTACACTGGAAACACACCAATGTTTTGAACTGCACTTTCACAACAACTAGTATCAGCGGACTAGTGCTATTATTTTTCGAATTCATAAGTTCCATTAGTTAATTGCACCGACAGACAAAAATTACACCACATAGGTTTTGTTTTTCACCCCCAAATTGCATTCAATCTTTTTCCTACTTTGATCATTTCTACCAAGATCTAAATCGGTGCAATACTGTTGTTTGATTCAGTAGAAGCATGATTAATACTTTATAAACATACACTTTTAAAATGCATTTTGCTAACAAATTGTGGTGTTTTAAGAGATGCAGATTATTTTTATTCAGAGATTCGGATGGTATATTTTTTACTTCGAAAAATTCTCTTGTCACAAAATGCATAATTGATAACATTCCAATTTTGAATCCAGGAGAAATCTATTTAAAAAGGGTAACAATTACCCGGTGAATCACGATCGACCGCTTAACTACATTTATGCACATAAATGACACTATTAAAACATTCTTAGGAAGTGACTTGATACTTTTATATGAGGTTAAAATGCAATGGAATGCTCTTAAATTATTTTCATTTTAATCGAAATATATCTTAAATGAATGTCTGAAGCTAATCGGATAATAATTTAAAGTATGAATAGTGGTGCGTAAGCGCAAATCATGAAACTATTAGTCGCAGCACGATGGAACCAAAAACATTAATGTATTTACATGAAAGATGAATAAGTTGATCGTTTACTGCAATAGATCAAGTAATTGTTACTGGAATAATTTAAGATATCCGTATCGATATTGCTTATACTACTTTTGTATACACCGATGGAATAAAATACGATATTGAAAATTATAAGATTCGGATTTGGTAATCGTTGAAAATACAGATTACCCACCAAGATTTAAAGTTATTTATTTCTGTTAAATCAAATATATTCTAAGTATTTAAATGTGTACGCCATTAAGCAATGTGTCATATGTAGTGGTACGTCGTGGACAGCCGATTCCTCGTTTTATTCATACATTCAATAGAAGAAAATATAATGATATAATGTCGGCAGCACATGAATATATATATATATATATATATATATATATATATATATATATATATATATATATATATATATATATATATATATATATATATATATATATATATATATATATATATATATATATATATATATATATATATATATATATATATATATATATATATATATAATCCAAGAAAAAGAAGAATTAAAGGAACTTGGGATAACCAAATGCTTTGCATTTAATGGTTGGGGAGGATTGCGACTCCCCCTCTCGTTTAAAGCTGCTTTTCCAGCCTAGGCAAACGCTCACGGTACCAATACAAAGCAAAGGTTGGTCCCCATTGCGTGCTAATACGAAGGCACCCGAATACGGAAGAACAAGACCAACCAAACAGAAGGAAACTGGACCAAAAGTGAATCCTGCCCAACTCGCTATCTTATATATGTTCATCTTACGCATGCGTGCAATCTTAGCAGGTACGCATAATCTTTATTTACTTGCAGATTGAAGAAGTAAACTGTCAAAATCTACCTGATCCTTGAAAATCGATCTATAACAATCCTTCAAGAAATATAAAGGATAATGTTTATATAAAGCCTCTTTTATGATTTTTATATTGCTATTATTGCAATCTTTTTTAAACGTGTTGTAAATTTGATTTCTCTTGAAGTGTCCGAGTATGATATTTCTGAAAATATTTTCAGAATAATATAAATAATTCAAAATGATTGATGGCACCAACTATATTATTTGATGGCACCAACTATTTTAAACAGGTTAAGGGTATTCCGATGGGAGGGGGATGTTCATCCCTGCTCGCCGATCTATACTTGTGTAAATTTGAAAATGGCACTCATATATTACATGAAATGCCATATTTTCGTTTCGTTGACGATGTCCTTATTGGGCAATATAAGAATACACCCCAATTTGATTTTACTTTTTATCCAAAAGAACTGGAATTGATTGAGAATATAAGTAAGGAGGAAGATAGTGTTGATTTTCTAGATATCACACTAAAACATGACAGTAGATATGGTACTTATACCGTCTTATATGACAAGAGAAACAATTTCAATATAAAAATCAACCGCATTATTGATTGGAGGTCCAATTTGACCAAAAACATTTTCAGAAATGTCGTCATTGGTCACCTCAAAAGAAATCAACGCATTAATACTTACAAGTCTGATTGCATCATGCATAATAGGAATATTATGAAGGAGGCAATAAAACGTAATTATCCAATTGGCTTCCTGAAATGTTATTATAATTCCCTATTTAATACAAAAAAGGGAGAAAATGCTTACTTAAAGGATATGGCAGAGGTATAGAACGATGAAAGGGAAAATAACAAATAGCGCATGCGTGGACTTCTGTTATATATGATGCACTCCATCTTAACCGACAGGGGGATTTGCTGCATTTCCATTCTTTCCCTTGCGATCCTGGTCGATTCCTATTTGTTTTCTTTGCACTTTTTCGAGTGTTTTTGATTTGACACATTTACGGAAGTATGGCTTCTGCATGGCATTGGTACCGTGAGTGTTGCCCGGGCATAAAAGCAGTCTTTTAAACGGGAAAGAGGGGTCGCCATCCCCCTCTACCATTTTATGCCTTGCATTTGGTCATTTCCCCTCTTTTTCATATGAATCTTATATATATATATATATATATAAAATAAAAAGTAGCAAACAGAGAATCAATCATCAATCATGTGGAAAATAAAATGCAAACCTCTAGTCATCAAGCTGAAGACAAACAACAAACATCAATGGAATAGAATCGATAATATAAAATCAAATAAAATCCAAGCAATAAAGCTTTACACGTGGACAAGCACGATAGGCCTAAACTAATGAATTCATTTCGATAAAATTATTCGTCAAGTCCAAGTATTCTATATAAATGAACACAAAATGTATGTTTCTGCTATCAGGGGGTAGGTTATATCTATACACACTTATAACTTGGACATACCTGTAAAACACTGCATATATCTGACCCATGGGAGCCTTGAATGAAGTGACTAATGTTGCCAATCGCAAAAAGTAAAAGTTGAGAACTGCTGTTGTCAATCGTGATATATATATATATAGACATTCTAGACAGATATGCTAAAATCCGTTGTTTCTATGATTGCATAATCTATACAATATATACCCAACAACGGAATAAAGGGGATTAATGTAGAGGACAATAATATTCAACTTAAATACCATAAAATAACATATAATTATGAAAAATATAACAAATAAATGCACAAATATACAAAAAGCAACTCGCAAATCCTGAAAAGACAGCCAGCCAGCTAGTATATTCACAATGGGAGAGTGAAAGTGCGTGGAATGTACCAGATAAAATGGAGTGCAAGCATAAGTAGATGGTTATCGGTGAAAGGTTAAAACCAAGCATTCAGAAACTAAACGTGAAGTTACCACTACGATTGAACACATTTAAGATAGGGATAACACTGTTTCTTGTAGTCGTACACTGTTTTATATTATTTACATTTTAGGTATCCGTTTATTTAATTATTGTTTTTCTAGTATTTCAAGTTTTAATTTTCACCCGCCAGGGCGGTTCACATTACGGTATTTCCATTACTTATTGAGTACCGTACTTATACTGCGATTTTCAATTAAAGTAGGAAAACTATGCATAAAGCATAGACATTTTAGATGATTAATATGTGATTGTACATTTATTATTATCCAGGCGTCAGGCCAAACAATGACATCAGACTGCAAGACGTCAATGTATTGCAGCCTTTATCCGACAGGTTAGCAATTATCATTAATAAGGGGGCTTCAAGTGCAAGTTGGGTCGAACCAGAGCAGTTACTGGAAGCTAAAATAAAAACCATGAGATTGGTTAGAAGGTTAACCAAAGCAGATTTGTAACCACGTCGCCCTGAGGTCAACCAATGGTATCAGAACAGGCATATCAGACCTCAAGCAAAAATAGGTGGCAACCGAAAGAAGATTCTACAGATTCAGAGATGTAAAAAATTACGGTAACATATCAGGAAGATATCATATTCAGTAGTATTCCTTCAGAGTAATGTAGTAGACAAGAACAGTTGGAGAAAATAGTTGGAGATAGCAACCAGAGTCGATAGTAGACATGCAGAAATTTCTGCAGAGATGAACGACGGGGGCATTAGGCGAAATACGGATATGCATTAATAAGAAGCTGTCGTCACAGAGATGGTGAAACAAACAAACTTCGGTTATCCGTCGAATGCCGGCCAAACGTCGAAAGACAACCAGCAGGTATGTGCAAGTCAGCTTATAGAAGGTCATAACCATTTTGATAATAATAACTTACCTGGTCTCACATGTCCAATTTCCTCCTTAATTATATATGGTAATTGCTGTAATTAATTTAGTAATGAATACAATGTTCTTAATAAATAGTGTTATTTTAAAGTCAAAATGGGTGCAGTTAATTGTTAGTAGTATTATGTTTATATATTCTATTCCAAAAACTCGTACTAAAGACTTTATGGTGAGTTTTAAATCTGCACAATGCATTGATATACAACTTACGATCATTTCGGGCGCGGTAACCCGGTGGTTTGCGGGATTTGCACGCTGCCACAACTGCCGCCGGGTTCATGCGGAGTACGATCGCGTTAAACATGTGGGTCCGAAAGTCCTTCCGAGAGGTTGGAGGTAGAGGAAGGAGGGTACGGTCCCTGTGGATGCCTCCCCCACTGGGTTCCGGTCTAAATAGGGTGGCACTCCCCGGTCGTCCAAACGGTTACCTTACGCCTTTCTAGTAGATCGGACGTTCTGGGTCTCAACAACAACAACAACTTACGATCATGTTTAAGAGTTGAAATTTAAGATATGCTTTGCATTATTTTTTATTTTTCAGCACCACAGTAGTAATAAATGAGTCATATTGTACATAAATAGTGATATCAAGATAATTTATAAATCTTGAAGGGTGGGAATCATTAGGTATTCAAAATTAGAGGGATAAATATTAAGTGTGAGTAAAGAATCATGTGCAGCATGAAAACTAAGAAAAACTTCATCAATTTAATTTAGCGAACAATACTAATGTATTGTGAAATCAGAGTGGTTTGTTTACATATATATATATTTTTTTTCTAAGGCAATACTTTAAAGGAATTTTCAATAAAATGAATGAAAATAATTTTCATGGCGATAATGGTTTGAATATGCATATTTAATACGAATAGAAACCTTCCCATTCTGTTACAAAGAACTAATTAAATAAAAAAAATGCCTGTATCTCGTTAATGTTTATTACTCGGATTTGGAGTTTACAATATTTACAAATAATTTAATTTAGAAAATAGTACTTTTTTAGTTGACATAACTTAAATAGCTGTCCTAAAACTTTATTGGTAAATCTTTTGCTTCTAGAAACATATAATCTCTAAAACTTTTGCAAAACAATAAATTTTATGTCACTTTGACATCTGAGCCCACATTTCTCAAACCCCTGAAGAAAAAGGGAGAATAAAAGGAGAAAAGTTGGCTACATAAAGAACGAATTTCTTGACTTCTTCTTTCCTTTAGTTTTATGGGTACATGTTTTTACAGAAATATTTTGATGGTAATTCAAAATGATTACGAAAATTCAGCTCTGTGAGGTATATAATATACAGTAGCCAGTCAAAGTGAAACAAAGCAAAATTTTATATTTCCACTCTATATTTTGCTACATTAATATATAAAATTATTTAGTTAGATACATTTTAAATATATCCTATTTAAAATTCCTATTTTTAATTATATCCTATTTACAAAATCCACCATTTTGAATAATTTATGTAAATTTATTACATTCGTCTTCTGCTATTGTTGGTAAAATTTATATTATTTTGCTATTTTCTTAACTAGTTTAAGATTATAAATTCTGGCTGAAGGATCACCCTAGTATTAAAAGAACTGCATCATTTGTTCTCAAGAAATTTATTCATACTTTTTCATATATAGTATAGAGAAAGTATTGTTTACAGTTAATTTTTCAATTTCAAGATTTTGATGCCGATATATATTTTAGGACCTCTTGGATACACTTTTATCATTTATAGAATGATGTCTGTCTGTCTGTGTTCGATTTTTGATGTGGACGGTAGTTGCTACAAATATTAATGGATTTTTACAAAACTTTATATATCTTGCTTTGTTATAAAAGGTATGCAGAAATAGATATACTTTTTTGAAAAAATTATATAGACTTTTATGAAATAGAAAAAGATAAGAAAAAGATAATAGAAAAAGATAGATTGACTTTTATGTAAATTTATTTGAGATTTTATGTTTTCTTTACATGGCAGCATTGGACAGAAATGGATCACGAATGAGAAATGATCAGAAATGATCAGGAAATGACTATCAGAAATGAACATGAAACGGAATAATTCCAATCATTGTAGTGAAATTTGCAGCAATACAACTTTTGTGTGCGTTGCGTTATTGGCCTCCCACGGAGAAATGTTACTCCCCTGAAGGGTCCCCGGCCATTCATCTTGCTGCTCATACCCTAGGGTAAGCCGGATGGCCTGGTTCTTCCACCCCGAGGGGTCCCCGTCGTTCAAACAGCTGCTCATATCCGCGGACGAATCGGACGGTCTGGGTCTTCAACCCCCGAGGAATAAAATATCAAAGTTAGTATTTTTCGAAATATTTTTCCAGCCTTTTGAAATGATGGGTGTGTTGAGTGCTATAGTTTCAATCACTTGGGACTAACGATACAGATATTTCAATTTTTCTCTTAGAAAATTTGAAACAAAATATTACAAGCTACTTAAAAATGGATTGTGCTATCAAGAGTTCAACGAGTTTCCATCATTTATCTGTATCATTAACTAACATTAATAAAAATTGTTTATATTCATAATAACGTATAATTTATCATATATTTGTTCGAATTCAATTTCATTTGAAATATATACATTTCTAAATTCTGTAACCGTGACCTTCATTTTACTTTTTGTCCTAAATTTACTGTCTTAAATATTGTGACACTCTTTGAATAGCTTTCCTCGCATATCCCCGCTCATTATGGTCATAAGAATTCATATTTAGTGTAATTACATCGTGATTATCCAATTATCACTTAAAATAGTGGGTATTGCTATCTTGAATTTTAGAAGTAATTTAAAAATAAATATGACGGACCCCTTATTCAAATCATATGCCTAACAAAACATTTAACTTCACTGTAAGCCCTACTGGTCATACTTAAACAAGTGCTATTTGAATATGTTGTGATTAACTATATTTACAATTCTCACAGGCACATATATGTATATAAGCATGTGCCCAAATACACCAACAAATAAGTATTTCTAAATAATTCCAATAATAAGTTTCAAAGATTATAGAGCATCTTTTGTACTGTGATTAGTTTTAGACCGTTTAATATTAAAGTGCATTAAATCTATGGCAGTGATTGACAGATAGATTTCTGCGAAATTTTTAGGTTTTGAGAGCCTATGCCTGGGACCTGGGATTCCATAAGAATTTTCCAAATTTTACGAAAATGCCGACCTTGTCTCCTTTCTTCAGATTTAGTGAAATAATTAAAATTATTAAAGTTCTAACGAGATCTATTAATAAAACAATGAGTCATTTTGGAAGTTTAACTTCGTTAGATACTTGCGTGATAATTAACATTTAAGCAGCGAGGATTTTAGTTTGG